>JAMKCH010045711.1:0-12132 GCA_023653785.1 Ophioderma brevispina | reverse complement strand
AACCCTATATAGCTCTAAAATGATTTCTTAGATAAGAATTAGTCATTTCCCATCAAGTAGAAAGTAGTAGAGTAATACACCGCATGAAAATCTGATTTCCTAAACCTTTTTGGCGGAAAAATTGAATTTTTCACTGTGTTGTGTATATGAAATTGGCGTTTTGCTGACATGCGAACTTTATGACGTTCATTGTGTACCGTAATGCTAGGCATGTTGGTACTCATTTTGGTATCAAAGGAAAAGAGGAGGACCATAGCTATCTATTGGTTACCAAAATCAAGTGTATGTGATGTTCCGGTGTTGTGTTAGGATGTTGTACTTCTCTTACGGAGGTAGGGGGGTGGTTACCACCCACCCCTATCGAGCACTTTGGGATCACTCTGTATCTTACCTATACCCGTGGATTGTTTGTTTTCGATTTAAAAGGAGCGGAACATGTCAATGACAATTACAAAAATAATTTGGCACCAATAAAAGGGGGTTTTAGCAAGCCCGGGGAAAAAAAACCTGAAGAGGGGGACCCCCCCCCCCTTCGGTTAGCGAGGATACTTGCATTGACAATGCAGATCAGTATGGTTGTAGTGAATTGGATGCATACAAAATAAAGGAGTAACAACTAAAAATGCATGCCGTGTCATCGTCTCTTTACGGTCCGTTTATACATCTACGCAATGCAGCGCTGCTGCATTGCCGATATATCGATAACTTTATACAGGCAATTTGATGCAACCCACTGCAGTGCAGTTTAAAAGAATTTAAAACTTTATTCAGTACTGCATTGCCAGATCTTGAGCAGAGACTGCTATTCGGCATGTATTGGGGAAATGCAACGTACGCAATGTGAACGGACTTTTGTTTTGCCCGCTTCACTTTCTTCTTTATCCCCATATTCAATCTTTGTTATTTCGCGGGAATGTGGGAACTGCAGCGCATTTGTGATGCAGTACTGCAAACAAAGTTAAAATTGATTTAAATGGTTGAGGCATCACGATGCGTTGGTGCGGCTACGCCATTTTATTGTAATCTCCGTAAGGTTACTGACAACGCCACTGCAAACCGTGACTTGACAGTGAACTTTCCAGTGACCTGGGTTGACCTGCAGGTAAATTCGATTAGATGCAGCGGAAGAAGTGACGGAACACTGCAGTGCAGTTAGTAGAAGTATGAACGGACCTTACTGCATGGTGAGCATAAAGATGGTGCAGTACCACAACTTTGAAATGTTTTTACTGCAATCCTACACAAGTTTACTTGCCCACACGAACTGTGAACGGGCTGACCTGCAGTAAATCGATTAGGAGTGCAGCGGAAAAGTAAAAGCACTAGTAACCAGTCGTAACAGAAACATTTCAATTTCATTTACTGTAATAACGCAGTGCAGTAGAAGTATGAACGGATCTTTATCTGCTTAAACCAGATACCACTGGTTAAGGTATCAACCTTTGGTGCTAGAGGCCCGGTTCAATTCAGACCGGCGGGACCACTTGCAAGGATTTAACCACGTACAAGATTATGGATTTATTTTTAAAAGAGTTATTGAGTAAAATCCCATCGTTCAGTTTGACTTGGTAAATGAAACCCAGGATAATAACCCCGTCCTTTGGAAGATTATCAAACCGTCGAGAGTTCATACACTGTGCATGCATATACGGTCGAAAAGAGAGGGTGGTCACCCTGGCTGGTCCAGTGAA
The DNA here is from genome assembly GCA_023653785.1 of Ophioderma brevispina. Lineage (NCBI taxonomy): Eukaryota > Metazoa > Echinodermata > Ophiuroidea > Amphilepidida > Ophiodermatidae > Ophioderma > Ophioderma brevispina. The sequence continues at coordinate 10,441 of JAMKCH010045711.1, read as the reverse complement.
TGATGAATTCCTCAGTGGAAATAAGCTTCCTATAAGAGGCTTGAGGTCGGGGGTGTAAGCGCAGTGGGTATTCACTCGCCGTCGCACCACGCGTGGTCCAAAGGTTCGACCCCACAGATGTTTGAAAGTTCATTATTATGACAAAACCAAAAAAAACAAAAATTATCGCCGGCGAACACAGTTTTGACAACTGATTTGGATATTTAGTCCACTAAACTACCTTGCGTTTTAAATTTTACCGAACTGTCATTGCGGGCCAAATATGATTTTTCTTAAATTTCTAGTTTTCAACGCATTATATGGAGAATGGGCTATAGAGGGTGCTATAACATACAAATCGTGACATTGTAAGCCTATATGGTTTTAGATTTCCGCAATGGATTTGTCCGATTTTTGCAGCGATAAGAGCTCTTGAATGTTCAACTTAAAAAGTTTCAAAACGTGTCGTGCCACTGATTAAAATGTTCTTAAAATAAAAGAGACATTGTGCATGGAGTCAAAAAGATGTGACCCTCAGTCGAGTCTGCGATTCATGTGCGTTTAGTTTCAAGTCCATACTCAGCCTCGGGGCAGGTTTTTTCTCCGGTACTCCGGTTTCCTCATGTTATAAAACCGGGCTTCTTCCCTAACGGGATATGATAATAAAGCTAATTGAAATAAAGATTTCGGAAACTAAAAAAGACAAGATAGTGTTGATTGTGTCGTTAAATATAGAGGCTGGCTGCCGTTGTGGTACTTCATTATCTTGTTATTTTTTGTCACGAGGAAAAATATTTAGCCGCGAGTGGAATCAATCAAAATAAACTCGTGTACAATTTGTTTTGGCGTTCGATTATGTTTTCAAAAAGCCAAAACTCACTTCCAGACGCCAACAACGTGCGATTGAACAATGGCCAAAACAGTTAAATCAAATAAGCCTGTACATTAATTTTTTTAATTTTTTTATTTCTTACTAATTTTACACATTAAGGGGTTGCCGTCTCCTTAGAACGCAACGCAAAGCTTTATCGAGTCAAGCCAATTAATTTTGCAATTAATTCAGAACATAGGATATAGTAAAAGGAGAAGATGTTTTACACGGGTTTCCAAAATTATTACCATGCAGACCCATGCGAGACATACGTAAATAATTACAGTAGTACCATGTTACCACCTCGGGGTGTTTCCAGCAATACTAAAACAGAATGCGAAGCCGTTTCAACAATTCTGATTGATAACGTACATTTGAGTATAACTTTTAAAATTGCAAAACTAAAGGTTGCACAAGAGATTGACATAACACGGATCACCTAAAAAATGTGAAAAAATCATGAATTGCACTCTGTGAACTTTTATCAAAATTATCTCCAGGTGAAATGGTTAAGCTGAGATATTTCTTTAGTTAAAAAAGGTATAGAAACACGGTTATTCTTTTTCCTTTGTAAAATAAGGTTATTACATACCTGAAGCCAAGGAAGTGATCCAATTCTCATTTAAGGGGTTCGATAGAAAAGTAACTATATAAAACTAAAACACACACCAAGTATAGCGGACACTTGTTGGCGCGTCTTGTGCCTAAATTAGACTCAATAGATAGAATGAAATACAAACGGTAACAAAGATATATTCGCATTACTATATCAACATACATTACCATCAATAACAAGTACGTTAATGGTTTGGACAATGTCTTAATTAAGCTTCATTACAGTTAGAGAGTATTGATTGTAACTTTCACAAGTTTTTGAGGCCAGATGTTATGCTGCATAAAGCAAAACGAAGCATCTTGACATATTGGAAACTATGACTACTGCAGTAAAGTTATCAATTTAAGTCTCGCAAGCGTTCCATACACTTGCAACTAGAATAAGTAGAATTTCAAACATATGTCACATCTGTACTTTTCGAAGAGGTATGGGGCATTTAATGAGGGGCATGTTCAGTTGGTCGAAATTAAAATTCCACGCTAAAATCATTATCGATGTTGCGGCTCCCGTCATATCCGTTTACCGGACTTAGTATTGTGATTCTTTTGTATGGTCCTCCGAGTTTGTTCGTTTGAAGAAATGGCGTAGTCCTAGTATATGAAACCTATAGTTGGTGTAAAATCATAAGTGAGGATTGTCATATGCCATCCAAAAATTCAACAATTCGATGTTATAAGAAGTGCCAACTCGCAGGGGCAATTGCAGGGTTACAAAACGCATGTACACATGAAAAGGTTTGAAGTATCTCGCTCTAAGCCTTGATGATTTGTTGGGACGAATCTTAGTACGTGGCCACTGCTTGGAGATACCACATACAAGTGTTTGTTTGAAGCTAGAACTGAGGTTCATAATTCAGTCTGTTGCAACAAGGTCGCCTGAACTCGAGCATTTACTCTGCGCACCTGGTTGGCCGATAAGGGAGCGGGCATCATGGACGCTTGGGTGGGGTGGCCAGAATTCATGACTGCTACCCTCTTTAGTGCTATTGAAAAAGGTAAGGCTAATGGGTTAACAGCTGGGATTTTTTAAAGGAAACCGACCCGTTATTATATAAGTTGATTTTTTTCTAGCAGATTAATACAAATAACATTAAGATCTCTACCTACTCAGTTAGCTAGATAAATTATGCATACTTCAGACTAGGAAGGACCTGAGCGCAAAGCCTGATGTCCACAAGAATTCCAAATGAGTAAGAATGATTTGTGGTAACTTGAGATAACATATATCAAAAAACTTTTATTAAAAGTTTTTAAACCCTTATTGAGAGATTCAAATTTTACATTACGTTCTGCATTTTTGTCATAGAATAAAATAATGACGTTGTATCAATAAGAACAAAATAAATATATTGAAAACAGACAAAAGAAATATTACTTTGTAAGAACCCAATTTCAGGAATTTTTGCGCAGATATAGACTTTGTAGGGTAAAAACCCATGCTCAAAATGTGAAGATCAGGAGTTGCTCTTGCGGTTTGCAAGAAAATTAGTGTATTTTTCTCTTATCCCTAGTTAACGAGCGTAAACCTAGGATAAACTGAACCTTATTAGTCAACAACTATATCCATAGTAAAGAGAACGCGCAAACCTAGGATAAAAACCGTTATCCTGACTATTCTGTGTGTTTTTGGGCGTGTCTATGGAAGTATACAGTTGTCATTGTTTTCTTGTATCCCCTAGTTAACGAGGTTAAATCTGGGATAACACCAGTCTTATTATATGAATAGCAAATATTATTCCATAGATAAAAGGCTGCTAACCTAATCTAGGATAACAGCAAGGATAAACTGGGGTTTACAACAATTTAAGATATGGAGAAAATGATACACTTGTGCACCTTATCTATGGATAAGACGCGTAAACCCTAGATAAGGGCGCCTTATCCGGGGTTTACGTCGTAAACCCGAAGATAAGGCGATTTGATTATGTAAAACCTAGATAAGAATGTAAAACCTAGGATAAAAGCCATATATGGGGGTTTACGTCTCTGTATCTATAGATATTAGGCCAGAAATGAGGCACTTGGCACACCTTTATCTACGGATCAGGCCGCGTAAACCCTAAATAAGGGCCGGATCCTAGACAACCTGCATCCAGAGGACAGAGCACCATCACCACATAGATACTAATTAAGAAACAAATATCTACACCAAAATCCCAAAACCAAAGGTCCTTTTAAGGACCCGCGCCCATTTTCCAAAAAAGAGATTATTAGATTTTGTATTACACTTGGTAAGGAAAGTAAGCCACATAATCCTATTACCAACTTAACCCATATTCATAGTTTAGTCCATTTTACCAAAATAATCTGTCATTGTTTACGCAGACTTGCCGATAGATGTTCATTATACCTTATTAGCACACTAATAAACACTTTTCATAAACTCTATTACTACTTTATAGGCCTACACATTTATACATTCTTCACATCCCCCATTTAAACAAGAACTTAATTTGGGCCTAAAAGAATCAGCGCGATATCAGAAAAAAAATATACAGAATATAATTAAACTCTTCCCACTGCTATTTCACTCGTGTAAGATAAAGAGAGCAACAAACATTTTTTAAGCGTTTCTAGGAAAGTTCGGAATTACAATATGCCCCCATAATGCCGAAAATCTTTATTTAGCCATTGATATAACGCTTTAATCACTGTACACAGCAGGCCATAGCCAGGAAATATATTTGGGGGTGCGAGTGCGGATTTGCCAGAAGTGGACGTTTTCTCACAACAATTTTTTTTGTTCGACTCGTGCGCTCACCGGTTGACCAATTTTTACCATCACCACCAATGCTCTGAATGTGAGGGGGGGAGGTTTAAGGAGAAAATGTGACATCGGAGTGAAAAAAACAGTATAATAATAGTAGTAATGGTTATCAATAGTATTGACAGGGCATTATTAACCGATGATCAGATCAACACAACACTTAAACAGCAGCTTTTGACAGCGGGAAAAAAAATCACCACGACAAAACCGGACTCTTCAACATTGAAAAAGAGGACCTTTGTCATTTGGGGACGCAACCCCTGGCTACGGGTACTGGTAAACAGTCTCCGCCAATAGGAAATCGTCACAATCATTTCGCCTGATCTAGGTGGCTGCTGACCAAGCGCCAACATCCTATCAGCATACACAGGACAGCTCCCCAGATTTTCGCTGGGTTAAGTAGCTTGCACAAGGACAACAAAACACGTTGGCCACAGCGGGGCTCGAAATCACGTTCAATGAGAACAGTCCTGCACTTTTTCCACTGGACCACACCGCGCTTGTTACTAGGAATAAGAATGAAAGAAACTTTGATTAGAGAGAAACTTGGATAAGAGAAGCTGTAAATAAAGAGAAACTCGGATACAGGCCTTATTTAGACTTTAACAGTCTAGTCTTTGGGTTAACGTGTATTATCCATAAATAAGAGTACAAGTGCATCATTTTATGCCTTATCTAGAAGCAAACCCCAGATAAGATATGAACTTGTTACTTGTAGGGTTTCGCTTTTATATTTGGTGTACGACGCCGTTTTTTCTGGGGTTAATACTGTAGGACCCCTGATAAGGCGCCTTATCTAGAGTTAAAGGCGTCTTATCATAGATATGGCAGATAGAAAATGTTACATTTGTGACACTCCTTATCTATAGATAAGAGGAAGTAAACTCAGATTTAGGGCTTTTATCCAAGGTTTGCGCTTGTCTTATCTACGGTTAAGAGTGTTAACTATAGACAGACTTGTGTTATCCTAGGTTTACGCTCGTTAACTAGGGATAAGGAAAAATGATTACACTTATGCTCCCATCACTTCGTCTTGCGTCTTTTGTTGTACCTATTGTTATTACCATGCGTTATCTACTACGAATGGGGTTCGAGAAGGCTAAATGGGTGTTACCTTTTAAAAACAGCTCTAGAGCTTGTATTTTAATAACATGCACACTCGGAAGAGACAGCGGCGCGATCTGTAGATATACTGAAGGCCAATCTTAAGATACAAATTCTATGGTGTCAAAAACTATGCAACGTATGTATGTATAATATAGAGCGTATTGCTACCTGTAATATGAACTTTAAACATTGATTGCTCGTTAAGTACAAACATTTCTATAAATAGGACATGAAACAATTTATTTTGATTGTGACAACAGCAAATCTATGATAAAATGCAGATATTCCAAAAAACAAACCTAATGATAAATACAGATTTTAAACAATTACAGTACAGCTATTTTCAGCAGTATATAAAAACTACAATTGTATTTAACCCATTTGAGGTTAGGAAACAGGTTGAGCATTCTCAATTTATAATGGCATTTTAAACGGTTCTAAGAAGTTCAATATTTGACTGTGTTCGTGACCTTGACCCAACAAATACAAATAGTTATTTTAATACTTAAACTCCCTTATAAAAACTGCTTCGTTGCCCTTGAGTTTGTTTTCAAAATATTTACCTGATATATAATCCCAGATGGATAGTTAATAACCGTTTTAGCAATTTTGGGAAAAAACGCGTAATTTTATGGTGTAAGCTTACACCCATATACGCCAAATATCGCTGAGAAACTAGTTAATAAATACAGGCTACGAACGATGAAAAAAATATTGGGGGTTTAATAAATAATAATCCTACTCTAGTTTTGGGTCTCCAACAAGCCTACAAATGACGAAACATTCTCTCTTTCATTATTTCTACATTCGAATATCTTAGTTGTCCAACTACACTACAGTGTGCGCTAACCCAACACAAATAAAAATGGGTAGTCACGGCCATGATAACGATGATTATGCAAGACAAAATAGTCGTATGCCCGTCTTTTATAGACTAAATCAATATTACTCCCCTGGGTATACATATTTTTCACATTCATGAAACATCCCAATATCCTTCAGGGGGTTTATATTTTCTCAATGCTTTATGCTGACATGCATCATTTTTTGTTAATTTTCCAAATAACAGGTTCTTTTACAATACTACACAAGTACTTGAATGTTATGCGATATTATACAACCGTGTGTGAGGTGTAGAATTTGGAGAAACGTTTATCGCAGCATTTAATTTCATACTTAATATCACGTCGGACTGCTTTATCAAGACTTTTGTACGTCGCTATTAATCTTATAAAGCATGGCTTGCCGGTCCCCTCGACAATGTCGTGTGATCAAAATTCCTATATAGTGTGTCTTTGAAATATTACCAGTAAGGAATGCGAGCCTAGAAACAACAGTTCCTGCCCTCTTTTCCCAATTCGAAACACGCAGGTGTTCTTGGGTGCCCATAAAAATCAAGGGATATTGCCACCCCCGATAACTTAACTTAACATATTATAATCCTATAAGTTGACTTAATGCATTGTTAATGCGATTTCATGACTAATACCTTGTTGAAGATAATATAGCACGACAAGGCAAAACTATCTAGGGAAAAATGATCTCAAGATATTTAGATTTATTTCTAAATTGAGAATCTATTTTAAAAGATGGATTTGCTATTCAATTATCTCACACTGTTAGAGCAACGAATACTACTTCATATGGTTGACATTAAGGTCTAGTACCAGGCATCGAAGTTGGTGATAAATTGTGATTCGACTATACGTACAAAATGACAACTAAACAGGTTCATAATAAATGTCCATCTTCCCATTGACAGACTTGTATTAGTTATACAATTGGCATCACCAACATCGCTGTATAAATTACTTCACGGCAACCGGAAACAAACAATAATTAGCTTGTAGTTTTTGGGAAAAAAAGTTAGACAAAATATTTCACAGACACGATGAGAAAATACAATATCTCAATGTGGGTTGAGGTGGGATCGCACGTGGTTTACTGATGATTTTTTTTTGTACTTACGTGCCATCATACTGGAGTAGTGGTTGCCGGTACATGGCGTAGCGGAAATGGGGCAAATTTTGAAAGTGGTAGATTGGGGAATTGAAGGTTAATAGGGTAAAATAGGGATAGAGGATAGAAGGTTATCTCCAAAAATCGTACAAATTTTTACACTGACGCATTTAATTACCTTTGGCTGCAATGAAGGATTACTACCGTTTCGACTTCACTTGGGATGCAATGTTAGCTTACTATGGTGCAGCCTACAAAGATCGTTTTTACTGACAATTGTTTGCTGTATGCCTACACGGCCAATTTCGTCATGGTAGTTACCACACAGCTATACCGAGTAGACATGGTTAACCTACCCACTAGACGTACATCCGCCGGGCAGGATCCGTTATTTTACCGCATAGACGGATGGTGTACACACAGCGGCTGTCTTCCCCGTCGTGGCGTACCTAGTTACACCGGCTCTCGGCGCGCGCGGTTTTCCATGGCCAATTTGGTTATTAGATATTTTGGGGGTATATTTGCCAGTTTTTATTATTGTGCAGGAATATGAGGGTTTGATGATTGCCGATTTGAATTCGGTAATGATTTTTCTATAAAAACGTTAAAAAATGCTAACAGAGAACAAGTGTATAGCGCCCTCATTTCATGAAATTTTCATCCACTCTCAAAAGTCTCAAAATGGCGTCGTGGTAACCTCGGGGTAGCTACTTGGTATCTGCGTGTCTACTCCGGTTCTGTCTACATAGCATCCACCTTCCCTCGACTTAGTGGGAAACTACAGGTAGCCATTGGGTAGGTACAGCATAGTACCACATCACTGGATCCCTAATAACTGTGTACTTTGTAAGCCCTATCTTGCAGCTACTTGCTCGCAATTAGCCCAGTGTGTACTTGCAGTAGCTGCCGCGTAGCATGTTGTAGCTGCCTTTAGGCTACCACGTGCGTAAGAAAACGGCCGTTACCATGCAAATCGTTACTTGCTTGCAGTATGCCCCTTATTTACAGCAACGCAATTGCAGTAGCGCCATGCAATACTGCTCATATTGCATTCCCATGCAGTATGGTGTCTTGAGAAATGGAATGCAATACAAAATAATATTACCACATCTAATACCATTCCGTGTTACGTCTCTCTTACGGTCCGTTTTATAATTCTACTGCAATGCAGTGCTGTTGCACTGCCTATATATCGATCACTTTTACAGTCACTTGATGCAACCCACTCCGTGCAAGTTTTAAAAATCGAACTTTATTTCAGTACGCATTGCAGCATCTTGATCAAGACTTCTATTCGGGCATGCAACGTACTGCAATGTGAACGGACTTTTGGTTTGCACGCTTCACGTGTCCTTCCTTTTCTCCCCATATTTAATCTTTTTATTCGCGAATTTGGCGGCAGTTGTGATGTAGTACTGCAACAAAGTTAAATTGATTTTAACTGTTTTTTTTATTTTGATATCGTATGTTTTATATTTTTTTTCCTTTTAATAGGGTTTATTTTTCTCCCTAGGATTGTGTGATCACCAAGATGCATTTTGGTGCGGTACGCCAATTTTATTGTATTCATCCGTAAGTTTTTACGGCACGCACTGCTAACCGTGACTTTCAGTGACCTTCAGTGACCTGGGGTTACCTGCAGTAAATCGATTAGTAGTGCAGTGAAGTGGACGAACCCGCAGATGCAGTAGAAGTATGACCTTATGGTTCCGTTCAATACGACGCTGCACTTGCTCATGCAGGGCCGATATTCGATCACTTGCTGCAACAACTCTCGTAACCTTATTTTTTGTTGTTTTTTTTTTTTTGTTTTTTTCTGCAGCTGCAGTTAAAATAAATTTTAACTCGGTTGCAGTACCGCAATCAGTACTGGACGGAGACCGAATTCGAGCACTGCCAACTTACCGCAACGTACGTGCAGTGTAGTATGAACGAACCTTTAACTGCATGGTGATTGCATCAAGATGGGCGCAGTACACAACTTTGAAATGTTTTCCACAAAGTTCCTGCAATCCACCAAGTTTACTGAAACGCACGCAACCTGTGACCTGCGGCTGACCTGCAAGTAGTTTAAATCGATTAGGATGCAGAGTAAGTACACGGAAAATTTCATATTTTACTGTATTGCAGTGCAGTAGAAGTATGAACGGATCTTTATCTTAAAACCAGATACCCTGGTAAAGAGTATCAACCTTTGGTGCTGGAGGTCTCCGTTTTCCCATTCACGAAGCGCATACTTGCAAGGATTGAACACGTACATGCTTGGATTTTATTTTATAGAGTTATGATTAAAATTCCTCGTTCAGTGCGACTTGTCTGTAAATGAACCAGATAATACCCGTCCTTTGGGAAAGGTACATCAAACCGTCGAGAGTTTCATAATGTGCATGCATATCACAGTGTCGAAAAGAGTAGGGTGCGCACCCCCTTGGCCGTTCCCAGTGAATTCCAATGGTAATAAGCTTCCTATAGAGGCTTCGGGGTCGGGTTAGCGCAGTGGGTATTCCCTCGCTTCGTACCATGTGGTCAATAGGTGAGAGCCGATAGAGCGGGCCCTGCGATTTACTGTGCGTTTTTGAGTCCAGTCCATACTCAGTATCGCCAGTTTTTTCTCGTGTACTACCGAGTTCCTCCTGTTCTAAAACAGGGCTTCATTCCCCGAACGTGTATAGGATAATAAAGCTTACTTGATATAAAGTATTCTTCGTGACACTAAAGAAACGATAGTGTTGATGTGTCGTTAAATATAGAGGCTTCCTTGTGGTATTCATCTATTGTTCTTTGGGTCATCGAGGAAAAATATTTTAGCCCGAGACGTGAATCAATCAAAATAAACTCGTGTACAATTTGGTTTTTTTGTTTTTTGGGACCTTAGATTATGTTTCAAAAAAAGCCAAAAACTCACTTTGCCAGGACCCCACAACGTAGATTAAAAGGCAAACAATCTAAATCAATAAAGCACCTGCCACATTAATTTTTTTAAATGTTTCTTACTATTTTTACACAATGAAATGGTTTGCCGTCTCCTAAGAACGCAAATGCAGCTTAGCGAGTGATAGCCAATTGCAATTAATTAGAACTAGGGAAATAGTGAAAGAGAAGATGTTGTTTTCACGGGGTTACAAAAATTAATACCATGCAGC
>JAMKCH010045710.1:0-12050 GCA_023653785.1 Ophioderma brevispina | reverse complement strand
CGTACGGCGGTCCGGTAAGTGTAAGGAATGCGGCCCGTAGCGGTGTGCTTACTTCCGTGTTTTGCGAGTACCTAAGTACCCGACAAAAAAACGTTCAATTTTCTCGTAGACTTAGGTTCTTATAGTTTGTCAGACCCAATTCGATATATTCAAACAAAACATAGTAACGGACCCTCTGATGCAAAAAATCTCCATAGAAACCCCTTCGTTTTCCGGAGATATATTAAATCTTTCGCAGTCTGTGGACACGGACTACCACACCTTTTGCCGGACCGCCGTAGGAAACTGAAGCCAAATTGGGGATTTCTACGTTACATCCACGATATAGTAGCATAGCGGATGTTCCAAATTTATGGTGGAAAATATATTGAGGAGTGGCCTGAAATTACCCGAGGACCTAAAAAGGTGTAATTCTTTCGGCAGAGATTTCTAATCCAGAAGAAGTTCTCCATTTTTCTGCGAATATTTTTACACGTTTAAAAACAATGATATAATGAATCATCACGTAACACGCCATTATTGGGTCATGTCAATCGTGACCTCGAGTTGTCTTCCTCACCTTGTGACCAATTGAGCAAATTACAAAGTCATATCGCAAGTTCCATGTGCGCAGCGGTTAAGGCACTGACACACACTTGCCTAATTTTTCCCCGTGGTCTGGGTTCGAAACCGGTCAGGAGAAGTTTGATTTTTCATTGTGTTATAGTTTTGTCTTGTTTGAGCTGTTTGTTACGATGAAAGATGTGCCGGTTGTTTTGCTTTTGTGTCTCCCTTCCCCATTTTGACTTTTTTTAAACAACCTACACAGCTTACATTGAATCACGAAGTTGGGAATAAGTAGGCCAAAATGAAAAATAATATAAGAAAACAAAATTACAAACTGAACAAAGACAATAAATTTAAACATATAGAAAAGACAAAATAAAAAATTCAAAAGGAATTAACAAGGTGAACACAAGGAGTGTGAAAAAAAGGAGAAGAACGCTATAAATTACAAATAAAAAGAAAAAAAACAAATAACAGATAAGATTTAAGCAAAAGAAAAACAATATGAACTTAAAAGTAATTAAAAAACATACATAATATAAGCAAATTTTACAATTAATAAACAAAGTAAAGGTGCTGCAACGAGAGATTTCAAAGTCGTCATATTTTCTGTGATATGTAGTTGATTTCATCAGATTAGGTGCTCAAAGATTTCCTACCTTTTATTTGGTACAGAAATAACTTTTAAAATGGAAAAAAAGGGTGATGTATGCTTATATTTCAATAGAAAACATAGGCGGAATTTCGTATTTGCTCCTATACGAAATTAGAAATTTCACTTTTGTACAAAGCAAAAACCAGTTCTACAGCTTAATCCTTACAGATGGGGATTTTGTGATCTTAAAGCTTTAAACCAGTGCCAAAATCAGAATTTTCACATTTGCGGTACACCTGTATTTGAAATCTCTCGTTGCACCTTTAATGAACAAAAAATTTAAATGTAAAAAAAATAATATGTTTTTTTTAATTATTGATTTGAAAACACAATAAACAATGTACTAAAATAAAGTGGAACTAATAAAAATAAAATCTTTAAAAATAAAAAGTTTTTTTTTTTTTTTTTACTTTTTATAATAAAAACAAAATTGCAATGGAAACAAAAGAAAAAAATTTAAATTAAATAAATACAAAATAAAATTCAAAAAAATTAACAATTGAACAAGGAGTGAAAATAGAAAACGCTAAAGACAAATAAAAAAAAGAAAGACGGGAAAAAATAGGATTTAAAAGAAAGAAAACAATATTAAATTAAATTAATTAAAAATACATAAAAGAATATAAGCAGATTAATATAAAAACAAAAATATTAGGCCAATGGAAAATGGATAGTGTTAGTTTCCTGTTGACTGTTCGAAAAAAAGAGGAGGTCACTATTTCATATCATTATTTCAAGATTTCATATATATGTTAACGTCATTGGTATAAGATCAGGAAACATTGGTAGGGAAATCTAAATTTTCATTTATTAACCACTAAGTAAACCCCTCAGCCACAAAAATATGTTATTAAAATGTCAGAACGACGTGCCTGATATTATGAGAAGCTGAAAGTTAGGATCTGTATTTAAGATTCCGAAAATAGACTTTGAACCAAATAAAAAGAAAATACAAATATCGATACGAACAAAAATTAATGAAACAAAAAAAATAAGCATTTTTTAAAAATGAGCAAAAGCAAAACTATTAAAACTAAAAGTAATACAAATAATTGACGAAAAAAACTGAATCATTAAAAATGAAAAAAAAAGGACAAATACATTAAAAAAAGGAGAATACGAAGAAAAAGAAAAATGTGTTTAAACAATTATAAAAATAAAAAAAAATATACACTCATTTATAAAAATAATTATTAAAATATTTTTTTTTCAGTTATTTTTTTTTTCAATTTTCAATTTGGTGGAAAATGAGAAACCGGAATTAGATGGGTGTGTTGGTGGAAGGGGTGATGGCAAACACTTTGTAGAAGTGCGAAACCCTGGCGTTGTTGGAAAGAGATAGGGGAAGAGAGAATGGCCAAAAGTGCCTTGAAAAGGCGGACGGGGGGAACGGGCAACTATCGTACTACAGCTAATTTTGGTATTTTTGAAAGTAGGGTCCTGACTATCTCAAAAGATAAAATTGCCCAAAATCCCTGTGGAGGGAAAATATGAAAATGACGTCATCATAATGGTGCCCAAAATGACTCGTTGTAGCATTCACTTTAGGTACCGACTTCATTCCGTCAATTGCTCGACATTTGGGGCTATAACTTGTGAAAATTTATACAATTTCTCGTTCAACTTTATTATTGAGTTATTCTAGAGATATTACACTGTGAATACTAGAGAGCGCTTTCAATATGGCGGCCAATATAATAAAATGGGTTTTGCTATAATTAATTGATCAAAATATGCCAGAAAATGTGTACTTTTTTTAATAATTTCGGTAATACAACTGCAAATGTTTTGTAAGCGGTAGAATGTCTTTAGTTTACACTATTGAAGATTTTTTTCATAAACCTTATTATTATCGTATTTATAACCATTAGGATAAAATGCGTTAATCATATATTACAGTAGCAGATTTAAGCACGTTTCACTAATTTAGGTCTTTTGTCTCATTTTGGAGATAGTTTAATGTATAGAAATGCTAAAGAAGAGTAAAAATGAATACAAACACTTATGTAAGCAGTGCAATGTCACACACACGCACGCACACACGCCACCTGTACAAGCACATGTACACAATAAATACAGATATATAGTTATTACTAGTGTTATATAAATTTAACTATTAAAGTGATACTCTATTTAATGTTTGTTGAAGATATCAAGAACCGCATTGCGCACACATACTAAGAAACACATCACAAAATATAACTGTTGGTAAAACTAGGGAGCCTTGTTTCAGAAGAAGAAATTAAAGAGTGCCTAAAGCTGTTAAAAGCGCACAATTAACCATATGATTTAGGATATTTGGCACATTCTATGCATTTTTAACTATTTGAATGGGTACTTGTTCAGAGTTTAAAGCTCTAGCTTAACTCTGTGCATAAGTACTTAAGTATTTCTCAGTCCCGACATTTGTAAGCGCCTTTCTCATAAAAATCCCAGGGAAACGCTTTGCTGGTACGTTTTAACAAATAATATTTGGAATCCTCTTCAACTACAAGTTTAAAAAAACGGTATAGAGGTAAAGAGGGCGTACCCGTGTACACAGAAGAGGGGTGCCTATCGTTTGAAGCGAGTGCAAGACATTGGTGTTATAACGATATGGCAACATTTTGATAACATTTCAAAATTTTAAAAAAATAATCAAAAAACCATGGTATTCAGTATTTTCGATCAATCATAAATCGCGACCAAGAACGGCGGTGGGTTACCCCCAACAGGTCCACGGTTGATATCCTGCGCACAAAAATGCAAACGATATGATCTAGCTTTTATGTAATTGTAAGTTCAATCTTTGCGCGAAAAGAAATTGGAGGTAACACCTTCAGGGAGGTCAGCGCGTTTACCCATAACGTGGAGGGGTGGTTGTATGCAAATACGGGACAATATTTGTATTTTCTTAATATTTAGAAGTAATAACACGTGTATGGTTACTTGGCACCCATCTTGCCAAATATAAATACCAAGTTTGCTGGCATGACTGGCAAAAACACAGGGTTTCGGGTACATAGACGTCTCGATCATTTATTCCAAAAAAGATACTAAGTCGAGGAAGCATGTATGTGTATTATATGAAAGATAATGGTAATTTAGAATTACTTGGGGGCAGAAAAATTGAAAAGAAAAAATCGTCCATGGTTTCAAAATGCACAAAACGGAAATTAATGAAATTTGACTGAAATCCAAGATGGCGCTGTGGAAGCTTTGTGTTTCAGGTGCTCACAAAAATGAGCAAAGAAGAAAATTTAGTGGAAGACAAGTTATTGACATGTTTTATATGACAAGGTAATGGATAAGGATTAATTTAAAGACTAAAAAACAAGATGAAGTAAAAAAATTGTCTTTGGTTCGAAATCCACAACATTATAGGAATATTGGGTCTAAAATCCAAAATGGCGCGATATGCGATAAAGATCAGGTACGAACCCTGTGCAAAACGGTCGAAAAACCATGATTTTGGCGATTTGCTTACATAAAAAATAAGCTCTGGTCATGACGTCTTATGACGTTGATTTGTTAAAAACTTGATATGTTGCACTTGGATTAAAGAAAACAAGATGGTGTTTGTCGCTTAATACGAAAAATCGGGGCGGGGGTAACCACAATCTTGGTCGTGAGCGTAGTACAAAAACCCTTGGTTGGACGAGGTTAAGACAGAAAATTTAATTTGTCTGATTTACATAGTCAAGACAAATATTTTTAATTAAAGTCAAAAGTCTTTACTTATTTAAAAGTAATCTGTAAGTAAAAACACCCCAAGTACCTTGAAGAAATATTATTAGTTGTACAGATATCTTAGTGTAAATCCAGATATCCAGATATTTCATTTGTTGGAGCTGGTGCTCTATAGGCAAGCACATGCTCCTTGATTCTCTTACCCAGGAGTGAAAATTGAGAGCTGTTAGAGGAAGGTTACACATTAGAAAGTACGCTACGGTTACAAAATCTACAATTTTTAGCCACTTTGGACGCACTTGAACCTAAAAACAAATGCTCAGATGTATGTCAGTTTCATTTGGATAACCATTTATAGAATCATATTTGCTGCAAACCACATCATTAGATATTGTTAAAATTACAATTGACCTCTGAATTTCATTTGCTATATTATACATCATCTGTTAATTACGTCATTAATGATTTTATATACAGATATGAATTTGCGGCAGATGTTCTTTGATGTTCGTATAGGAATCTGGTTTTGTATGTCCCCTTTCTTTCAAGACAGGCATTGACAACTGGTGATGTTATAAATGGATCGATCGCCAGCGTTTGTAATTCAATTGGCATCCTAAAATGGTCAAGGGTTGCAAATGAAACAATTTTAGTGTTTTCCTGGTATCCAGGATTGGTTAATGGTACAAATACGCGTTCACCGAACACTGTGTGGATACAAAGGTCATATTAAGTTCACACAAATCCATTAATGAGGTCACCAGCATGTGGCCATTACCCAAAAACCATTGTATCCAAGTGTAATGGAAATTGTACGCATTTGGGTCAACATTTAAACCACAGAACACATTCACAGTAGACAACACTACTAAAGGCAATCATTATGTGCCTTCTTTTTCTGCAGATGACATACAACCATGCATATGTCACAAATAACGGCCTTTCATCTGATAGCTCATTTATTTCTATAAGATGGTGGCTTTCAAGATCTTTTTATGTCTACTATGATGCCATACCACTTACCCACCCTTGAGCCATGCAAGGTTCATCTTCATATTTTGATAGCCAGATTTCTTGGTTTCCTTCATTTCACACTATTAATTATATCACTAGACGTCCTTAGGCATTTTGTTTCACTTTTTTTTCAGAAATCTAACAAGAACAATACCACTACCAAACACCCACCCCTCCCCAACCCTTTTTTTTTTTTGCGGTATCGTTAGTTGGTAGTCATTTCCTTCCCGGAACGGACGTTAGGGATAAAATGGTATAGAAGCCTGAAAAGGGTAAGGTGACCCTAACGTCTTACAGTGCATGTATTCTATAACAATAGCTGATGATTTTGGTTCTGTATTGTAAATATAAATAAGAACCCCATATTTCTATATTTTGGAATAATTCTATTATGCCGTAGTTGGACGGGTATACCTGCACCTGCTATAGCTAAGCTTCGCACTCGAGGGGGAGGGTGGGATGAGGGCAACCTCAAATTCCGCAAAAGGGGGACCAAGGTCCACTTTTTGCTGATTTTTTTTTTAAATAAAGGGTACAATTTGGAGAAAGGTGATAAGTCAGACAACATTTTTGGTGAAGGGTGCGCCACCAGTCCAAAATGTCTACTTTTTAACATAATGTCAACGTTTTCGAAGGTCCCGCACCTCATCCTGTGCACTCTCCAAATGTCCATGAGTGATTAAAGAAGGAATTTCTTCTCCGCTCCAAAGAGTGAAAATGGACTCCAAAAAGAGTGGATTTCCACTTGTTTTTCGTGTTGCCTTTATTTTCGTTTAACTCCTCCGAAGGGATTAACCCAATCATCTTGGAGTGGTTTACACTATACAAACAAGCGTTTCCTCTTTGGGGGGAAATTTTCACTCGTTACGGCCCTGGCTATAGCAATTAAAACCCCTCGTCTTAACGGGGTTTAGGGGAGTTACCCACCCCCCCGCCCCCACACTAATTTTTCTTAGGTTTGTAAATCTAAACCGCTCATCGAAAGTTTCCAGGTAATTGTTGGGACATTTTTTTGGGTCGTTTAGTGAAAAAATTTTTCTGCATATATGGCACGAAACACTCTGTATCCGAGATCTTGTAAGTTTGTCATCATTATAGCCAAAACTTGCCTGAAATCCGATATTTTCAGTGGCAAAATTGATTTTTTTGCCCATTTGTGTTGTGGTCTAATGTACATTTACATTTTTTCGCTGGCCCACCCACTTTATGACGTCATCGTGACAACCTACTGGTAAATATTGGTACGTACTTTTGTATCAATTAATTCGCACCGTGTTTCATAAGTATTCAAGCCTGTAGAAGTGGTCAACACATTAATTAAAAGCCTTAATTGTTGTCATGCACTTAAGTTTAATACCAAATATAACACAAAAATGGCGGCCATTGTGATGACGTCATTTGGGGGAACATGTTCCCCCAGAGGGAATTTTCGGCACTTTTATTCTGCGGATAGGTAGGGACCTACGTGTTTCAAAAATATCCAAAATTAGCTTGTTGTACGATAGTTGCCAGTTCACCCCCAAAACCAGGCTCAATCTGCAGGCCTATAGGGTTTGGGCCAGTGGATCTTCTGACCAAGATTGGGGATATAGCAATTTATCTGCGACTAGAAAAATAATTCATAGATTTTTGAATGATTGGCCCCTAAATTGGCCCAATCTGTGAACACCCTATATGAACCAAGCTTGGACCAAGGGTTTCTGACCTAATTTGGGTTTGAAATTGGCTCAAGAGTTTGGGCAGGAGAGAAACAAATTACAACACTTCACCAAAATGGCCCAAATGACCTAAGCCCAACATGGATAATCTGTTTTAAAAAACACTATACATAATGATAACCTGTCTGAACACTATTAACCAAACATTCAATTTGCTATACATGTAGGTTTATTCTGTTAACTAAAAGCTAAAGTGTGAGCCAAAGGATCACTTTTCAAAAGTCCTCTAATTAGTTATTAGCTAAATTAGGTAGCTAGATAGAAACATTATCACCTATATTAATAAAGTTATGTCCAAAGGAATGCCGTAATAATAATAGTTATTACGGCATTCTTTTACATGACCTTAACTTTATTTTATGTAGGAGCCGCACATCCCGTCCGTGCACGTCCATGCGGCTCCTCATCCATCCCGTCCGTCCCATCCCCTCATCCATCCATCTCCACGCTCACACACACGCATTCATACATACATGCATACATACACACACAACCACAACACACATATATGACCATCCTGTACATACAAAAAGGTTTCTTGGTCTTGCTCTGTTAACGATCAGAAATTCTATTGATTGGGTGCATGCCCTGGGCTTATATGGAAAATTACCAAGTTTACATTTTGAAGAATATAACCATTTTTAAATTACAGAACTGTTCTCAATTTATATTTCGACTATTCCATTGTAAACTACTGGACATTTGCTAAATGCACACTTATACTGACAAAGAGGTCCTGAGCTTGTAATACAAACAGACATGGGATTGGTGTCCCCTTGCCAAAAGTCCATGAACCTAGCTAGCTAGCAAACATGTAATTGGCAGCACCCTGACCAACCCAGGTAAAACTTTTAGGCTGGCAAATGCATCTTCAAGCTAGCATTATACACATAGCAGCTAGGAACAAGTGACTGCGCATGAAAAAATGCCTCTCATTGTCACCTTGGAAATCAGGGCAAAATACAAAAAATACCCCAAAAAAACACTTTGAACTCAATTTCAAAAATTGTTTCATAAAGCACCAGTATTTCAATACTTGCATAACTTACTTCCACGAGAATGAACAAAGATACAAAAGACTAGTTTATAATGTTTAGTGGCCTGCCCTTTCAGAAAATCTTCTACTTGATGGCCATACCTGATCTATTGATAGGCTGAGAATAATAAACATGAATTTGACAGAAAGGTGATATAAATATCATCCCTCCTGATTTGGTATAGCGCCACACGCAGGTGCCTCTAGGCGCTTCACAATAAAACTAACTTAAACTTACCTAATTAACTTAATCATAACAACAAAAAATTTGTACAATTGTACAATAAGCATAATTTTGTGTATAAGTACAGATCATTAAAAGCATTTAAACAACAGAATGATTAAAATTTAAAATAGACAGTTCCAAAAAAACATGTTGTCAAAGACCATCCAGCGTAGAAAATGCCCAACTAAATACACTGCACCTAATACATTAAAGCCATCAGAACCCCGTCTGGTTATAACCAATATCCCAGAAACCCAACTGTTTTCTCACAACGTTTGATAACATCCAAGATTGGTTAGGATTTGGTCAGGACTTTATAAACATCCAAAGAACATTCTAATGTTATCAAGTTATACAAACGTTCTTTAATGTCACACTTTGGCCCGGGTTGGAAACGCGGTTTAAAACAGTTTTCAACAAGCGTTGAAAAAACGTTCTGCCTGGACAACTCAGTCTTGACGCTTCAAATTCTACATTCATATGTGTTCACGACATTGATTAACATTAGCTAACGTTTCCGAGTGTCCGAAATTGTTGTTGGTGGTACGATGGTTAGATCAGTTGGTAATGCTTCTTTAAAAGACATTCAGAGGAGCATTTTCTGGATTTTTTTTACAATAAACAAATATTACTTCGTTATTTGCCAATGTTCATAAAACATATTTTTTGAAATTCTTCGGAGCCTTTTTCTGTTGGTGGTACTAAATGTTACTATATGAAATTAACCCAAAACACTTGCAAACATTTTAAATTGTTTTGTAGGCTTGGGTTCTTTTTTCCTCTTCTTTTTTTTTGGCACATTCTCAGGAACCGCAATCATTGTTGGTTTTCTGAACACTTCAAAATGCTACTTTTACAGATTTCATAGTATGATCAGGAGACCTGTAATGTGGAGTAGTTGATATCCCTACAAAAATTACTTAAAGGCCGACTAGATTTCCCGATGTAGGGCGCACTCAATTTTAAAACAAATCATTTTTTTGCCTATGCATACTGCTTAGTACGAATCACTGTGTGAAATAACTAAGTACCTCAAATCAAAGTCCTCATATAGACATCACAACTCTTTATAATTCCGGATCCGGAATATGTTGGTTATTGCAAATAAATGGAAACATCCACATCCCTGTATGTATGTGGTGTAGTTTAACATCCCCTACAAAAGTTCCTAAATGAATTTTTGTCAAAGGCATTTGGGGTCACAAGGGTCAATGACCTGATTTTTCAACCTAAAACGCTCCTTCTTGTACACCTTATGTTGCATAGTAAACAGACCGTGCAGTTATGTAAGCTTGAGACCCTTCACAAAGTTGTACTCGGCATGGGGGTCCAAGGTCATAAGGGGGACTTCTGGTCGTAATGCAAAAAATCTTTAAAAATCATATGCTATATCATGTTGAATTTTCACCCAAAGACCCATGTATGTAGTAGGTTTGCATCCCCTACAAAAGTACTTAATGAAATTTGATCAAAGATGCATTTAGGGTAACAAGGGTCAATTACTGATTTTCACTCTAAAAATGCTGCTACTTGTACACATTATGTTGCATATACCGTGACTCATACACATGAAGCAGCTTGAGACCCTTCACAAAGTTGAGGGCTCAGCATGGGTCAAGTTCATTTATGGTATTTGTGAAAATCTAAAACAGTCATATCTGCCATATGCAATGCTGGCATGGTCATGTGACTCAGCAGATGCATATGGAAGTATGTTGACATCAGCTACAAACGTTACTTAATGAAATTTTTGATCAAAGATCATTTAGGTCCAAGGTCAATTACCTGATTTTCACTAAAAATGCTGCTAACTTGTACACATATGTTGCATAATAAAGTGACTCATACACATGAAACAACTTGAGCCCTTCACACCAAAGTTGTGCGCAGCATGGGGTCAAAGGTCATTAATGGTATTAATGTGAAAAATCGAAAAAGTCAATATCTGCCATATGCATGTTTGCATTGTCATGTGACTCATGCATATGCATATGAGTATAGTTTGACATCCGCTACAAAAGATACTTAATGAAAGTTTGATAAGCATCTAAGGGTCACAAGGGGCAAATGACCTAATTTCACTAAAATGCTGCTACTTGTACACATTATGTTGCAAATACGTGACGCATACACCTGGACGCATCTTGAGACCCTTACCCAAGTTTGTGCTCAGCATGGGGTCAAAGTCATTAGGTTTCTTCTGGTATTATGTGAAAAATCTAAAAAGTCATATCTGCCATATGCAATGTTGCATGGTCTGTGACTCGTGCATATGCATATGAAGCAGCTTTAGCAGCTTTCAGTCATTTTTGTATTGGATCAAAAGTCATTAAAGGGAATCCAGTCTTAAGTATAAGAGGACAAAAAACTTCCCTCTATCCACCAATTCTCACCCTCTACCCCTACAATAATGTTGCATGGTACGTCACATTAACTCACGCATATGAAAACGGCTTGAGACCCTTCAAACCAAGTTGTGCCGGCATGGGGAACTTCCCTTCCGATCTAATGTGAAAAATCTTCAAAAAATCATATCTGCTAGAATTCAACGGTTGCAATGGGTCCCGGTATCATGCATATTAGCAGCTGAGACCCTTCACCAAAGTTGTGCTTGGCATGAGGGTTAAGGTCATTAAGGGGGAATCTCCGGCCTGAGTACTCTCGACTCTGTTCAGATCTGTCTACAGATCTAGTTTTTGGTTGTTTTTGGAACGTTTGCAAATGTCACCACGTGACATTATAATGCTAGGTTTACTGGTATAAGGTTATAGGTACAAGATGATTACAAAACGTTTGTCAAAATAATACTCACAAAACAAACATAAAAAACAACAAAAGCACAACGCTCTTTTTACGTTTCATCACCACCTAATTTTGTTTTTTTTTTTTTTTTCGTTTAGGCCATGGCATTTTTTATGCAATGGGCATCTTATTTTTGTCGGTATAGCGTCTAAATTTCTGTGGGTAAAAAATGGTCACTTAAGGCTGACATCAGAGATTTTATAGGCGCACTCAATTTTCAGAGAAATCATGTTTTTTTTTTGTCATATACATAATGCTTGTCCATATACTCAATCACTGTGTGAAAATAACAAGCTCAAATCGAAGTCCTTCATATATGTAGAAATCACAACCTTTGCAGATAAATTCCGGCTCCTGAATTTTTGTTTTACACGTTATCCTATT
>JAMKCH010045709.1:0-12928 GCA_023653785.1 Ophioderma brevispina | reverse complement strand
ACTGACCCGGGCGGCCTTAAACTTCCTGCTCCCTGCTCCCCCTCTTGAATTCTATGTGCATTCCCTTATGAAACAGCACCATAGAGCCAGTCTTATAAATCAGAGCACCACAGGCCAGTGTTATAAAACCCACACCACAGAGCCGGTCTTCTAAACCAGCATCACAGAGCCGGTCTTATAAAACCCGCATCACACATAGCCCGTGTGATAAAACTCAGCACCACAGAGCCTGTCTTATAAAACCAGCCACCCAGCAGAGCAGTGTATAAAACCAGTCACCACAGAGCCGGTTCTCTAACCAGTCACCACAGAGCCGGTCTTATAAAACCAGCAACCACAGCGCCAGTTTTAAAACCAGCCCACAACAAGCAACCACAGAGCCGGTCTTTATAAAACCAGCACCACAGAAGCCAGTTTATAAAACCAGCACCACAGAGCCGGTGTTATAAAACCAGCACCACAGAGCGAGTTTTATAAAACCAGCACCACAGGAGCCGTCTTATAAAACCAAGCACCACAGAGCAGTGTTATAAAACCAGCACCACAGGGCCAGTGTTATAAAACCATCACCACATCACGAGCCTGTCCTTATAAAACCTCACCACAGAGCCAGTGTTATAAAACCAGCACCACAAGCCGTCTGGTTATAAAATCACACCACGCGCACACCCGCCAGCCTTATAAAATCAGCACCACAGAGTTTTGGATTCAATCAAATATCTTTGTCAAACTTTGGTCTCCATTTACATGGCTAGTCTCAAATGAAGCTTACTTGTTCTTCAATTAAATTTCATCAGACAACTTGATTTCATTTATCCATGTCTGTGGTAAATTAATGGTTTTTGAGACAATCCAGTTCTTTACTGTTCTTCATTAATTTCAGACAACTTATTTCAATTTAATCCATGTCTGTTAAATTACTTTGTTCAGACAATAAGAACACCAACACCAAGTTTTCCCTGTTCCCAACAACAACCTGTTACATATATGACTTGGCTTAAAATTGATGTATCTCAAGAACTTAAGACAGCAAAAGTATGTCACTATACCATCCATCGCGCGTCAAACATGTTTATGTTTCACGAAACACGGTTATAATCTAATATATAAAACACAGGGCGCCCTGTGGTCCTGAATTTCAAGTGCCTCTCGTGGTTCTGTGGTGCTGGCCTGCTGTGCTGAGCACCACAGAGCCACGAGCGCGGCAGCGGCCCTGTGGGTCTGATTTCAGTGCCTCTCGTGGGTCTGTGGTGCTGGTTCTGCGGTGCTGATCGGAGGGATGCTTACTGAATAAGATGATGCCCCCCCCCCAGTCATGGCGGATGGTAAGTGCGCCGCCCACGGCGCAGGGGCAAGAATAGTCGCCGTCGGATTCGTGTCTATTGTCACGGGTTCATTTTTGGGTACCCTATTGGTTGGTTCATACTTTAAATCGATCGGCCGACGTATGTCTTTTGGACAAGCTTTGGGGCGCTGGATGCACGGAACGGCTATAGCGTCTACAGACATCTCACCTCACCTTGAAGTCATTAAAACCCACCCACCTTATACATTGGGACTTAAAACTTAAAAACATAATGATTACCAACTCTTTCTCTCTCCTCTATTCAAATGTCTAAAAAGAAGACTGATGCGATATAGTAAACAACCTTCCTTCAAGACAATGTGAGTAAGCGTAACGTTGTCCAGCACACAATTAATTACGTGTGCCGTATGCCTACTTTACAAAAAAGGGGGAAAATACAATCTGTTTGGAAAAAAAATTCCTGGGAACAATTCGTTTTGCTGGTAGTTTCAAGTAGTATATTCAATTATTAATAATACAAAAGGCCTGTATCTATAAAAGGATTAAGAGCCTTGGCAACAATGGTACTTTAACTACCGTAAAATGCATTGCTACTGCACATTATATCACTCCTCAAAAATTTAAACATCTAAATTTTTATTACCAATTAACGTTACTTTCGCTGTAAAATTCAAATATTAACAAACCAAATCTGGAAATTGGAAAATGGAATAATTTCATATATCTTAACACATACACGAACAGTACAGTACTCTGTGCATAATTTCATCACCCAACAAAAAAAAAATTGGTCCAAATATAGCACTTATGTAAAATTCTTTCGAGAAAGGAACACGCCTATTTTGCAGGATATATCGTTTATTGTTCTCCTCCTCAATGTCATTATTCTTTTCTTCGAAAATGGGAAATCTATTTTCTTGCTGCCATGGTAACTAGCAAATGGAAAGAAATCCAGGGGGCGTTATCCTACGAAAATTACCAAATAATACATGTACGCTAATAATAAAACCGACAAATACATGTGCGGGTTCGGCATTGAATGGGTCATTTATAATATATTAATTAGCTATAATTTGTAATTCCACACCTGCGCTTCAAATCCATCGCAACGTTTTATCCCCCTGATCCACAACCTTTCTCTGTTTGAAAATCACATTCTTTTCTGGTTGCTCATGCTCATACCACAACTTAACACCCAATTTTGGTCAAGATCCTACTTTTTGGAAATTTGGAACCCTGTACAATTTCTCACATTTTCCCCTATCTCTGTAACTGCCATCACAAATATGGCCCGCCCAAGCTGTATATTTTCTGATTCCCTTGCGATAGAACGAAACATTTAAAGATAACAGGGTGGTCCAAAAGAATTATAACCCTAACTATTGGTGACCATAACTTCAAAAGGTGAGTATCACATTTGATAAATTTAAAAGATCTTAAACCAGAATTATTTTTCAACATTTAATGGTAAACGCACTTGATTCGGGTTCAGTAGTTTTGAAGAAATAGCGATTATGAAACACATGTCAATGGACACTTCCTTCCCAGTTTTGTAATAAAGTGAATCAGACAACCACTTTTTTTTCCACTTAAAACAATGTCAGCGACATCTTCAATCTTTCAAATTATGTTAATACCATGCTGTCGCCAATCCGGGGCAAATCCCTTTTTTTTCATTTAATTTAAAATTGCTATCATCAGGCAAGCTTTCTAGAAAAGTTATGCCTTGAAATTAATATTGCAAAACGAAGTAACGTTTGATATCACAGGTTGGGCATTATAAAAATCTAAGAATGGTTTTAACCACCCATGTTTCACCCTTTTTCTGTTTGCTAAGTATTGATTTAGATGTGGAGATTTTCCGTTTGATAAATGCTTTCACGATGTGTACATCCGCATGCCAATAATGCAAAGTAAATTAAATTAAAAGGTCAGATCGACCAATCACCTCTCAAGTTCATAAGGAATCCAAACCCACAAATGCCAGTTGTATGGGCGACAAATGTCGACCAACCATCTTGTCTCGTGCAGTACTTCTTATCACCATATATTTGAAACGCAGGAATTTGGGGGGAATTTGCACTCAATCATGCCTTTAATTATTTAAATATAGAATCCATCATCTTATTGGAATAAGATGTCTAATTCTAATAAACATTATTGGGATAATCTTTTGTTCAGTTTATCCACCTGTTAAAGTATTGATTAAACTTCTTAATTCATTCTATGCAGTGAAACCCCTTAGTTCAACTCACTATTTCACTTTTCTTTCTCTACAGATTTTATTGGTGTTGTTTTCTAAAAAGATGATCATATCTTGTTATTTACATGTTTTGTTTTTCTTGTTGGATTTTTGTTATAATTTGTCCCAGGTCATTTTTTAATTGCTATAATAACACGAACAAAAATGGCATTGACCTTCACAAAATATTAAGCAAGGCCGGTTCTTTGGGGAATGAACGACGACAGCTTGAAGAACAGATAAAACGAGTAATCAACGTAGTGAACATCAATCTTCTGCATTCTTGTGAGCAAACACTTGTAAGGAAGTGTCCATTGACATGTGTTACATAATCGCTTTATTTCTACAAACTACTGACCGAATCGAGTGGTGTTTTACTTTAAAATGTTAAAAAGTAATTGTTGTTTAAAGATTCTTTTTAGTTCTCAAATGTGATACTTACTTTTTGAAGTTATGGTCCCTTATTTAGGAGGGTGTAAATTCTTTCTGATACCCCTGTATTTTAACCTAATCTAAACCACTTTATATATATATTGACTGAATCTTTAGATCCAGCTGGCCGCCAAGTGGAGAACCCCTTGGGACAATATTTGATTTTGGAACATCAAATTGCTTAAGAGATGTCGGTAAGGGGTCTAAAATCTTGTTAGAATGTTAGTTTTAAGGGGGTGCCTCACAATAAGGCGATTTTAAAAAACCCAATTTAACAACAATTAACGATGAGCTTGTTGTAATGTTTTGTCTCACCAATTATTAGCTACTTGTAAAGAATGGGATGCTCCAGAATTTAAGTACATGTAATCAAGTAAAGTTTTTCCTCCTTGGACAGAATTGCCTTCACCTCCCAACCCTCATCTGCAAAGTTTTCGCGCCAATATTTAAATCCGTTTTTGATGTCAGCTCAAAAGCGTGATTCTGTAGCCATATAGAGTACTGTGTAAAATATATTTGTCGAACCAAAATGGACACATTTTCGCTCATAACTTCCATACCAAACATCCATTTATAGTCCTATGATTTACAGGGTAATGGAGAAAAATAGTAGCTTTCTTTAGATCACTTCTGGTAAAATCTGCGGTCCTGGGGATGAGGAATATTGCGAAAAGGGGCCATGTCCCTTTAAGGTTTTTTTAAGACTCCATACGTTGACCACGAGTCGACTCATTTGCTATCTCGTGTAGCATCTGAATTTACAACCAAGTACTCTCCTCACCAGCGACCGCAATGATTATGTCATTTCACTGTAAGTGAAGGAGGCGGGATGAACAGCAGCTTCAATCACGGAATGACGTATGTTAGAAGCTTGTACTTGACGAAATGCTGCTCTTTCGGAACGACGACGACGAGAAAACGGATTACTAACTCTTTCCGATATCACAAATGGTTGAGGTCTGGTGCCTGTGGTTCCACTCTCGGTCCGTTTCTGTCTGACGGCCAGCTCTTCTCGGTAGGTCTTGGTTCTTGACAAAATGCGGTTGCGTACTGGCCAGATCAGAACCAAAAGCACAGCATAAAGTTTCACTACAAATAGAAATATTAAGGTCATGCTGGCGCTTATAATCATCGCAAATGAGAAAATATTAACTTTTCCAACTTGCGGAAAGGTTGGTTGAGATATGATGGGATGAATATGAGCCATATCACAAGCGTTTGTAGACGCTCTAAAACCAAATGAAACGCGATTAGCTAAGTTTTCGGGAACCTTTCTCGTCAGAAATGCGATGGACACTGCACAAGATGATGAGAAGAACGTTGTAGGTGAGTGATACCGTTAATTCCGTGTTGTTTGTCTGCGTTGCATGTTAGTTTCCCGGTTCCCGTGGATGGGTTCCAAGATCACGGTTTCGGGTGGTGGAGGATGATACAGGAAACACCTAGTTATGCAAACCTGAAATTTACACAAGCAAACAAGTGTTAAGACCGCTCACATTATCCAATGCTCACATAAATTGAAATATTCCATAAAAGCTTGCTAATTACTTGTGCTACTTTATAATAATAATAAATGTTATGCTATGCAATGCCGTTGGGCCTGATGGCGTCTTGGAAAGAAGAATATCAACCAGTTCCAAAAAAGTCCAGATAAAAAATTTCTTCATTCAATTAATTTCATAAAAGTTAATAGTTACTAATATTAGTCACTAAAAGCGGAAGTTGATTCACAATTCAAAGTACATGTATATCCATTGGAAAGTTATATTTGTATTTATTTATTTAGTTGTTTCTCTATTATTATTGTTGCCCGTACCACAAGGTGAAAACAACCTCATAGCCACCAGCAACGCGCTTCATTATGTATAACGGCTGAATTCAAAAAGAAGTTACTTTTTTTGTCATGGGTTTAGTAACAAAAATCTAAAGAGAATTATCTGTTAACCCAAGTTGTAACTCATTTTGATAAAATCACCCATTTTCCTGGACTTTACCACATCTGGGTTAACTCGCCATCAATTTCGATTCACACCAAATAAATAAAGCGTGAACAAGACAGGATCCTCCATTGGTTTGGAAAAAAAAAAATTATCGTGAAAAAATGAAAGTTAGATATTATACTCATACTCAAGAACTATAAAAATCAAACAATAATAAAACAACAAAATAATAAGAATACAAAAAATAAAAAAAATAATGATATTTTTTTTTCATCGCAAAATCGTCTGCAATTATGTGTGTTCAATAAACTGAAAATCACATGCAAGAAAAGTGTTTTTAAGAGAAGTCTACCAAGAGGAGACAGTGCTAGAGACTTCGCGAGATTCACAAATTCAGATATCATTTTTATTGCCATCATTTAATATTTTGAAATATATATAAAAAGTAAAACTTTCATTTGACAATGACAGTTGCAATCCCAATGGAGGCTTTCTAGATCACGCATCTTATGATTGGTGTAATTAGAAACGAATGCAATTACCCATATGTGCGTCAGAAAATGGTTGTTTTATTCACATTAGTAATAGACTTTGGTTTGGCACAGCAAATTCCAAATTTCTTTTTTTTTTAAATTAGAACAATCAGTAAACTACTCTTTTCTAAGGCATTTAGTATAGTACAAAGCGAATTCTTTTACATTTTTTACTAACCTAGCAATAAAATGAGTAACCGTTTTTTTTAAATCAGCTTGTATTTGCAATAAGCAATCGTGTCTTCGCGCTGTCACTCCGTACGACATTTGCTTAAGAAAAAAACAATGATGTTTTAATGATCGTCCGTTTGCATTGCATAGCATAAACAGAAAGTTATAAGCTATAGTTGGTAGGAGCTAGGACCCTGTCAAATATCATCGTTTACCCCTCACTCAGAAAAGGTTTGACACATTTGGGTAGTTAGTATACCCCTCTATATCACGCTAGTTAAGTAGACTCCTCATATTGTGGTGTCACGTTTTTCAATAGGGGCCAATTT
Organism: Ophioderma brevispina; assembly: GCA_023653785.1. Lineage (NCBI taxonomy): Eukaryota > Metazoa > Echinodermata > Ophiuroidea > Amphilepidida > Ophiodermatidae > Ophioderma > Ophioderma brevispina. The sequence continues at coordinate 5,975 of JAMKCH010045709.1, read as the reverse complement.
AGTTTACACAGGGGTCAAATTTTTAAAATGCTCAATCATGTTGAAAGTATGCCATATTGGTGTCCGTCTATTCATAGGATTCCAAAAATGTATAGTTGTACCATCTATAACCAATGGTTTTGGAGTTATAAAAGTGTAAAATGGCAAAAAAGGTCAATTTCTACGATCTGTACAGGGTCAAAATCGAATTTTGCTCCAATTTGTTGAAAATGATAGAATTGTTCCATCTAGCTTAATGGATCAAATAGAGGAATAGTTTGTACCATCTGCAATGCTAGTTAGCCATGTTATGAAGACAATATGACATAGGTCAACATACCCATTGGTGTTGACCTCTTTGACCCTTATCTCCGTAAGTACCATTTAACATACTACAAACTATACCTTTTTAGGAGTCCTCTTAACCTCAGGCATAACTTGCAAGTATTTACCAAATATAATCAATTAACTTTTATGTTGACCCCTGTACAATCGAATTGACCTTTTTCCATTTTACCTTATAACTCCCAAACCAAGGTCGTAGGTGGTACAACGATGACATGTTTTGGAATCCTTATGATTAAGCTGGACAATATGCATATGTCATACATTAAACATGGATGGGGCATTTTAAAAGTTTGACCCTGTGATAAACTTAAATTGGCCCCCTATTTAAAAAGTGATACCCCAATTTGAGAGTACTACCTACCTAGGGTCCATACTAACTACCAAAGGTATCAACCTTTTCTGTAGTGGGAGGTAAACGAACTCCTTATGACCTATGATATCGTCGCTCCTACCGCTACAATATCAGCTTGCGACTTCAGATGGGTTTATTTGTTTTTCGTTGAATGATCTTATACATTTTGGTTATCTTAAAAATTGCTATTGGGACACGGGTGAGCAATACACATACACCAAAATCTCCAACCGACAGAAAGTGGAAAATGGTGTTTCTTGTTCTGAGCTGTTCTGCTTTAAAGATTCCTCAACTGCCAAGTATTTTTAGATGGGCAACAGAGCCGCTATAAGGTGTCCCAAACATTTATTGATTGATAAGTAACAAAATAGCTGCAATCTTCAGCTGGTTGTTTTTCTCTTGAATTACAGGCGCGCATTTTGTGGAAGGCAATACGTCTACTTCTTTCACCAACATACGACGACTTGAATAATGGTCACATTTGAAGTTCAAATCTCTACGACAAACTACTCAACCTTTTAGTTTGTAATGTTTGATTTGAATTGCAACTGAGAAACAAGTAAGCACATTGTTGATAGATGATCAACAGTTACCGAAAAAGAAAAAGATATATGTATATTTATCCATGTTTACTTACCTGAACCAGTATTAGACAACAGTGAGAAGAAGACCTCGACGAAGAACTCGTGTAACCAGGTCTCCTGATGCATCTTCTGACAGCTCCTGTATCTGCGGAAGATGGTATTGGCGTGAATGAGCAAGGCTGCGCTAACAGTGTAAATCCAAGCATGTATCCAGTTTCGAATAAGGTAACATTGACAACGAAGGCTTAGAAACAAAGGCGAATCCCAGTAAAGTATGTAGGGCACGCCCATCAGACTAGTAGACTGTATTCCAGGACCTGATGCACGGCTATAAAGTCATGTTTGATGTTACCAATGCGTAGCCAATTGCAACAATTAGAGTACACAATAATCCCATACCGTTCAAAGTCACAATTATATGCCGTGTGTATCACCATAATAATGTCTTCGGACCTTCGCATTAAAATCTGGTAACGGATTAATTTTTGTTGTGCCTGTGATTTGTCAATATCCCAACCCAAGCTTCATTGATATTTACGCGATCCGATGAACTCCAGTTTCCGACTGGCACAAGCACGCAACTCGTTGGCATTGTTTTGACATGCAACTTATTTAACAAATCATACACCCTATTCCATCACGTTGGAATCGAAGATACAACATTCCCCGCTGTAAAACCGCGAAACCTCCACGTCTTCATTGAATGGAGAATCTTAGTAACCCGTTAAATGATCCCATTTCCTTTCTTGAAGGCACAAAGCGGCATGGTTGGGACATTCTCTCCTAATCATGTGGTCTAATCCTAAGCATATGCCAACACGGCATCAATCACGTCGAGTACTGACTTTTCTACGTAAATAATCCCTCTGGTCACGTTGGTCGGATAAAAGTTTTTGAAACCACGGGTTCTCATTGAAGGACTTCGTGCTCAAAAATATCTGTTCAAATTGCCCAACTGGGTTTCAGCCTTAAACCGGATTTTTAGCGCGCCTGATGCTATATTCGAAAAGTTTTCAAGATGTCAGGTTTGACCGAACCCCAACATGCATCACTTCCTAACACATACTAAAAAAGACACACAAGTTTGTACACAAAAAATAAAAAAAATAAAAAATTGGAGGAAAATTTTGCATAAACAAATGTGTGAACAAATAACCACACGACTGTGTCGTGGGCGCAATATAGAACGCACTATGAAATCATAGTCTGAATCGGAACTCACCTCCAGAAATTCTTCAGCAATGCAAACAGTGGTTTTGTCATTCGGTTTGACAAGAGTCTTTGAAAACAATTTTCAACCGTCCTACCATCACTGTCATCCGTGTAGATACAAACCGATGTACAATTAAAATGTTGAGGATAGCACAAATATCCGCCCTGACCTGGCAGACTTTCTGGAGGGATCACTCGCAAAAAATGGGGGAAATTTTTAGGGTCCGAAAGTTTCGTTGCTTGTGCGGAAGAGAAGCTTAAAGAGGGCAGGTCGAATAAGTCATAAAGTGGGGCTGATTGTGGGGGGTTAATGGAACTCCATTCCGCTCCTACGACGCCAATGACTGGTGTATAGTTAGGCTGGGTCATTTTTTAACCGGGCAAAGTACCTTTCGGTGTATTGACAATCCTCTTGTTCATAGACTGCTGGTTTACTGCTGCGCCCAAAGCTACCGTCTTCTCCGCACAAGTGTCGTAAATATCGAAACCCAAAGTTATATTCCTTAATAATCCGTCCTGTTTTTTAATCTTTTCATCAAGAGCAAACACCATCGCTTCCATCCTGTGAAATTGGGCGGAGTCTTGTGTTTTGACTTTTGCCTTCATCGCAATCTCCGAAAACTATCGTCAAAAAGTCCAAACACGAGAATTAAATCAACCCTGGCGAAAGTATCGGTTTCCTGCAGGGAATGTGGTTTGCTTTAGTTTGGCAAAAACATAAAGCAATACAAATAAGTAAAACATTTTGCACGGAAATGATCTGGCGGTTCGCCATTATAGATGAAAATTGTAGTTGGTAAGAGATTATTAAAAAAAAATATTGTCAGATGTCACTCCATCAACCACACCTGACGCTCTCATAGGCCTAAATGAAGCAACCATACATTTACTTGCTTGTACATGCATGTGGGCGCTACTAACGTGACTAGCGATGACTAATCGTTGGTATTGTTATATATAGCGACCGTCGATATTCAAATTGTGCAGTCTAGCAGATAGTTTGTTGACATGCTCATATTATGATGAGAATAATAATGGTAACAGTACTGGTAATAATAAAATGTATAGAATTGTATTGCTATTGAATAAGCATGATAAACGCTTAATATATGTATAAAATTGTATATAGGGTTGTTATATGTGAGACGAACAGCAAATAATAACAGAGTGAGTTATCCCTGGGGAAGATAATATTGATAATCTTGAATAAACACAAGCATATTACCAGTTTGTTAAAGCATGGAGTTATGGTTACAGTTAATTTTACAGAAAGAAATAAGTCCGTAATGCTATTGTATATATTACTATAGGTCACACGTCTGATATTTCATTCCACTCTCTATTTCCGTTGATCCCAAATCCCGACGACTGAGCCAAGTATTTTGTGCCTTGACCTAGCTACAAACGTACAATTAACTGGACAATAATTTATGGCGTATATAAAAGGCAGTCCGTAATATATCTTACTTGCTCAAGATGAATATCCCTCATTGTTTTCTTTCGTACATTGTATTGCCAACAAAGTTACACAACAGGGTTCCCACTTAGTTTTAACTGAAGTCGCACTGGACCCCATATATTTCCAAATGGTCAGAATTATCTGGTCCCGTGAATATTTTGTGTCCCGAGACCAGGCCTTCCCAATTTTTGTAGTACTACTACTCATCGACTTATCATTTCAAATACATCATGCGTAATATTTCCTGATTTCCTAGTTGTGGCCTTTAGTGAAACTTGAGGCACACAGTTCCTTATTTTAATGTTAACAAGTTAGTTTTTCCGGGCAGACAATACAATAGTATCACACCCATTGCAATATTGTGAATTTGGTTTTTCCCACAATAAGCACTATTTGGAATGCTGCATTTAGCAGAATATTTTCTATAAATTTTGATTTTGAGGTTTAGAAACATTATTTTCTGCACTTTTCAGAGGCTCGATTTGGGTCCAGTGGACCTCATTTTTTTTTTGTTACTCATCTGTTTATTGTGTCCAGTGAAATTCTGCCTGTCATTGACAAACCAAAATCCTACTACGCGGGAACCCTGTGTTACACATATTGAATATTTTTCCCCGCCAATTTTTGTACCATTGCGTAAAATGGATTTTTGCCGAGAGCATATACCAAACCGTCCTGGTGATTGTTTTTTCAAATATTAACAGTACATGTATTGTCAAATAAAGCACAGCTGCTTCATGCTCGAACAACGTCACAATAAGGTATAATATAATAAGTTGAATTGTGACTGTCCCAAACTTTGCCATGTGATTAGTTCTATTCAGTACTACTGTTGTGTGTTCCAAAACACCAAAAAATCGGCATAAAATAAGACCGGGAATAACTTACAAATACTATGGGAATTAAATTATTATGACGGTTATAATGTGCATGGGTTTGTATTAGAAAGGTTTAATATGCGTGTGCCTTTGTCTTCATCTAGTGCTAGGTCAAGAAACAATGATTGAATATTTCTCACGATACAGCTTCTTTTGTAAAGGCATGTCCGAGAACCATTTAACCGTTTGGGGCAAATGTAAGGCATTCGTATTTCTCAGACGCTCACCATTCACCATTACCTTTGAAAGGTTTAGCAATCACAGGAATGTTTGTCATATTTGACATGAAAAAGTAATCATCTGAATTCACCTTAGTATTGTTAGGCTGATGGTAATCCTTTAAAATATGGTAATAGAACAGCAATTAGTCGGATCCTCGAACTTGACTCCGGTCTTGAACGTGTTCCAATCCAAGCTGACCAGATAAGATGTCTCTGGAATGACTACTGTTCCCCCAAATCGGTAAAATGGTTCTCGACATGCCTTACCGACACGCCTGTACCACCATTGCCTTTGCAAGACGCTATATCATAAAAATATTCCATCTGGTTTGTTGATATAATAATCCCAGGCGAACTACAAAACCGCGTATACTTAACCTTTATATAATTTTATTGAAATAAGTTTTTAAAGTTAGTCACTTTTTCCTATCCGACTATTCTGGGACACTGTATAGTAGCTACACAGCAAAGGGATGAAATAAATAATATAGCTGCGAAAGCAAAAATCGTTTCAGAACTCCTGATGGTGGTCTATTTCCACGATTTAAATGTGGGGAAATTGTTTGGGCATATTTTAAATGACAAGAGTAATCAGTTGAATTCACACTCGTTGTCTAATCGACGTACTCTTTTAAAATTGTTAATAGAAATCAATTAGACGGACCAATACAAGAACGTGTCTCCAGTATTTTCAGCAATGTTTCACGGTTCAGTCCAAGTTTCTCATATCCGGGTAAGCATAGTCGATAATACGAATGATTAATTCCCCAAATTGGTCAACTGATTCCGACATGGCCTTTACAAAAGAGATAGACTAAAAGTATATCTTGAGAAATATCCCATCATTTTTCAGAAATAACGCCAGACGAGCAAACACACTATACTACTCCTTTCTAAAATTTAGATTAAATAAGTTTTTAAAGTTAGTCACTTTGCTATTTC
>JAMKCH010045708.1:0-19947 GCA_023653785.1 Ophioderma brevispina | reverse complement strand
GATATTGGGTCTAATTCTTATCTTTGACCACATAATCAAACGACCTATTTGGGACCACTGTCCCTGTTTGAACCTTCAGAATAAAGACACAAATTTACATGCAGTAGCCTTTTTCAGACCCAATAGTGTTAATGACTGGCTAGGCTGAACCCCTTTCCATTCCATCCAGCAGTTTCTAAGACCCAGCTATAGCATATTCTTAAACAGCTGTGAAAGTGTAAGCAAATTCAATTGGCTGATGCCGGGTTTCAATTCGATATTAATTGAACCCAGGTAGTACAAGCTGCGAATTGAAGTTATTTTAGGGGCAGCCTCGCGTCATGACCGCGTTTTGCTACGTTTGCGCGCGCCTGCCAAGTCCCCCCCATGGCGTTCGTTTGCGTATGATCGTCTGCGTTCTCAGGGTTCAGCGGGTTGTTCGATTGTTGTCACTGGGGTGGTGGCAGTCCTTTCTTTTGTATTTAAGCCGTTTTAAAGCATCGCGAAAATGGGTAAGATGGACCTTAAATGATAATTGCTGTTTAAAGATGAGAAACAGGTAGGAATTTTGGGAACCCGGTTAACTCTCTTTACGACGAATGAAAACCCGCCGTACATGATTTTGCGTGGAAAACTGGCCTACGAGGGCCTGTTCACTTAAAATAATGCTATTACCTGGTTCAATCGTCGTAAAGAGTGTCGGTTCCCAAAACCATACTTTATTCTCTAAATTCAGTCTTAAGGTCCTTTTTTGGAAAAATTTTTGCCTTATAGCGGTTAAACTGTAGTCTGCATTTTAGTCTGAAAGCCTGCCAATTTCTCAAAATTGCAGTTCCTAAGACACATTTGATGAGACAAAAACAGTTCCCAAGCCAAAATTTGGAAATCGCAAGCCACCATATCCCCTATTTTAAAAATCTAGGGGCGCACTTCCCTAACCATGAAAAAAAAAAAATACTCAAAACAAAATTAGAGCAAATATTGGTGTGGCCATCTCGCAGAAAATCCACTGACTCTTGCTTGCTGAGTATTTATAGTTTCTTTTTCGATGAGTTTTCATTTTTGTAAATCTAAAAAATGGAACATTGATAAATGCAGATTTCACCACACAAAGATATCTTTATTTAATAGAGTTTCATCGTACTTGACATAGATTCTGTGAACAACTCATATAATTTCCAAAAGCTAAAATCGGGCAATTCTGTGCACATGAAAATTAAAAAGAACACTTACAGTACTCAATGTGAACACTCACAGAGTTCAAAAGTTCTACTCTATTGTTTTAAAAGGGGATAGGACATTTTAAGAACTTGCAATAATCTTTGATAATGAGACATACCCCAGTAGACACAGAAGACACCCCCCAAATTTTGAGCATCATCTTGACGCCAATACAACGCATTATTAAAATTCCGTTGGAGACGTTGATCCGTCTGAAAATAATATGTGTCAGAGCGTGTGGTTTGATGAATTCCAGGGAAACTCGGGCAGATATAATTCGCTACCGCCACCCCCTAATCAAACATCCCATCTGACGACGCACGGAAGGCACGATAGAAATGGGAGGAATCTTGCCGGGGCATGCCCCCCTGATGCGGAGCACTTTTAATTAAACCAGTATTTAGCACGATTCCCCATGTGAACAACTCCTGTGTCGGAGATTACATGGGGGGCTACTTGTGGACTTGCAAAGTTTAATTGAGTGAATTACCACAGGGCTTATTACTCAGCCGAGTGCTTGTTTGAGATTTCAGAATACTCTGCTATTTTACAACTGTTGGTGTGTCTGGGCATAAGTTCAGTGACTATGGGGTTTGAAAGCTTTGTGATGAATATGCATGTAGAGCAATAGTTCAGTGAAATTTGGTCTCACTTCTTTAAGGGCACTATCCTATTTAACACTGCTTTCTTAACAATAATAATATAATAATAGCAGGTTTATATAGCGCCTATTGCTATTGACTTTTCTAAGCGCTTTCACAAAGGGCCGCTGATCACTGTGGCACAAACCTACATAAACCATTTAGAACATTTAAAGGGATTAGAAGATAGGGAATCAGCGTTTCCCTATCAGCAAAACATACATCTGAGATACCATCGCCAGCGGGACCCGCGCCCATATCGGCCATGGAGTTAAATCAGGACAAACCAAGAGGTTAATTTCTTGTCCAGGGAAATTCCAAGATAGCTGAATCTCAAGGGCTCGCACACGCAAGCCTAACCATGGATGAGCAACATGGAGTCAGCGCTTACGATTGAGCATCTTGTCTTATTTGTAGGTTAAGGTTTTAACAACACTAAAAACTCAGTAAAGTTTATCATCACTATGACCTTGGGTTGTCATGATAGAAATACAGATCATTACCAGTAATAGACTCTTCTTCAGCTCTGTAATTTTTGAATTGTAAGTAGTGATGCTACTGTGAAATTTAACATGGCATTGATTACTCCTTTTAATGCGAGTGTTGTACAAAACCGAACAAAACTCGCATTCATCACAAGATGATGCCAAAATGGATGTCTATTATGGCTATTACATGATTTTTAAAATGTCTTTCTTACATTGTTAAAACAAAAATTCTGGTCTCAAAATTGACCAATAGGTGGTCTTCAGCACCCCAGGGTTACTGGAAATATTTTAAAAGTACGGTAGACCCCCTAGTTCCCCCACCCCCCCCCCCCCCCCCACCCCCCCCCCCCCCCCCCACCCCCAACCCTACCCCCCCCCCCCAACACCCCCCCACCCCCCCCCGTTCGAAAGAAAAAATGAGGGGATTTTTGCTGAAATTGGCAATTTGGGGGCCAAAAATCACCAAATTTTGGGAAAAATCAGCATTGGGCCAACAAATGGTTAGAAATCTCCAAATATTTGATTACTTTCCCCCCCCCCCGAATTTAACTTTGTCCCCCCCAAAAAAATTCACTTTGCCCCCTGGTTTGCCACCCCAGAAAAGAGGTTGGTGCCGCCACTGGCTACTGGATTGTGCGAAAAAAACTATTTTTTCTCATTTACCCTGTGAATCTAGGGCTAAATGATATTTAGTATAATTTAAAAAAAAAAAATGTGCACCATTTTGTTTACTCTATGGGGGCTTTAAGAATTCACATTTCAGCTCTATGTAAAAATTATTGAATATTGGCATTAACATTTTAATGGTCAGGATAGGATCAGGTCATTCAATCAGATGAAAACTTTCTATAATCAAGTAATGTTATGTAACAAGTGCCTAATAAAAGTTGGAATCTTGTTGGTTTTATACATTATCCGTTTATTAATCAACAAAGACATATGCGTAGTTACCGCGTTTAGTTCTACATAATGGTTATACCTTTCATATTGGATACCTGTCATATTGGTAATCACCATTGGAATGCAATGATTTAAAATTCAACCTTGATTCAATTTGATGAGTCTTACTAGTTAACTCTTGCTTGCAAAGTTACATGGGCAAGATATTAAAGGATTATACCATGGTCATGTGAAATCATACTGGAAAAATAAATTCAAAGGAGCACCAACATGCTTTACCACCTTTCTTCGAATATCTTCATTTGGCTCTTTACATGATAGAACTAGATGATTAGCCAATCAAAAATAGAACTTTCTTAGCATGGTCTTGATTGACTAAGTGTGTTCACGATAAGATGAAACATGACCTTGATAAAGTACATTGAGATAACCCTAGGGAAGACCAGGTAATATACACAACCCTTGGGTAAAATTACTATAGTGGCTAATGTGTGTTCACTATAAGATGGAAACATGACCTTTGATAAAGTACATTGAGATAACACTAGGGAAAAGCACCAAGGTCATTTAATGCAACCCTAGGGTATATACTATAGTGGCTATAGTGTGTTCACTATAGATGAAAACAGGACCTTTGAAAGAACATTGAGATAACACTAGGGAACACCAAGGTCATAAGGTAACCTAGGTAAATACTTATAGTAGCTAGAGTGTGTTCACTATAAGCTGAAACATGACTTTGATAAAGTACATTGAGATACCACTAGGAAGAAGACCAAAGTCATAATGCAACCCTAGTGTATAGACTATAGTGGCTATAGTGTATTTTGGCACAATTAAAGCACATCATCTGACAAAATTAATGAGATATAAGGGTCAAAGAATGAGGTCATGTTCAACCTTACACTGTTGAACCCAATGTAAAACCACTAAACAGCTGTTGACGGACTCTTCTTGCGTTTGAGGCAACAGCTAAATGTGTTGAATTTTATTACATAAAATTAAAAAACATTTTTAAGTAAAATCTTCTATTTTGAAAAGGCCATTATCTCTGTGAAGCAGTGGCGTACCGACCTGGGGGGGCAGCAGCAGGGGGTGGCAATCCAAGTTGCCCCCTCTCTGGCTTCAAAAAAAAGCGGGAGATATGGACCAAAGTATGCATTTCGCCCCTCTTTTTCAGACAAGTTTGACCAATTTCAGCTAAATTTGGGCAAAATTAAAGTAATTTGTGATTTTTCGTGCCCAGATGGAGCAATTCACGGGGACGACATACAAATTTTGCTCCCTCTGGCAGGATGACTTGGAAAATTTTGACCCCCTCTGGATCGACTGCCCTCCACCCAGGCTCCAGACTCTGTTATATTGCACCCTCATTTTGTTGACTCTTTAGTTGGTTTTGGTTGGTTAATCTTCCTTCACTTCAGTTTTGCACCCACCCTCTTTCAGTGGCTGGACACCCAGCCTCCTTTTTCTGGGGGGGGCAAACGGGGGGAAAAGTGAAATTCTTGGGGGGCAAAATGTGTGAAATTCTGGGGGGGACACCCCCCCAATATGAAAAATTTGGAAATTTTTACACCCAATTTTGGCCCAAAATCGCCTGATTTTGGCCCCAAATCACTGACATTGCGCCGAAATCCTTCATTTTTCTTTCGACCGGGGGGGGTGGGGGCAAACCAGGAAGAAAAAAAATTTTGGGGGGAAAGTGCCCCATTGCCCCCCCTGCGCCGCGCCATGCCCTCTTTTGTGACATCAACCCTGCACCATCCAAGTATAGCTATAAGTAGCTGCAAGTGATTATCATTCAAGATCACGCTGTGAAGGCAAAGGGTTATTAGAGATTCAACCACATCGTGTCACCGGAGGAAAAGTTTTGAACAGTGTCGATTATGTTGGGAGAGGAGGCAGGTAATATGTGCCCGATTCACCTGTTTCAGGGAATGAACTAAGATAAGTGCCTTTAAATAGAGAGGGCAAATACCTTTTGGTTCCTTCGTATCCAGAACACGGGCGCTCAAAAGGCAGTAACATCAACTCACCTGTTACATGAAATACCATTGAAGCAAATACGATTAGTCAGAATGTTGAGAGTTAATAAATCGATTTGACTTGAATGATTCTTAAGAAAGTCGTATTGATTTATCTTTGTTATCGGACGGAACGTGTTTCAATAGATTTAGGGCGACATTTTAATTTCCCACCTCTACTGACAATCCACTCATATGTGACGTGATCAAGCAAAATGAGCCGGAAGTCGCCAAATATTGATTTTGAAATATAGCCAAACAAAGGAGAAAATGTCTTTTGTTTCAATTGTTTTGGGCCACCCTTAAACTGATCATTACTTTGGAAGTAATTGGTAAATTTCAATGGGAATTTCAGCAAAATGAAGTTTTTAAATGAGGCATACAGCTACATGAAAAAGTAAAAAAATTGAAGCTGACCGACTCAGACTATTTTGCTTGATGCATCAATATAATGCCAATACCTTCGGAAAAGTATAAGAGGTGACACGATGGGTGTCATTCTACTATAATGATAATTATTATGTGTACTAGCAACTAGAGGACAGTTAACTGTAGGAAATGTCCTTCAGGGATGTTCCCAGCCTTCATAAGGTATTTAGTCTGGATTGTAGCAATGATTGGACCCATTCAAGTAACAACCATACCCATGCCAAGCGTCATAGGAATTTCCTGTTGAAGTTAAATCGCAGAAGATCCCAATTGCTTTGAACCAAGTGTTGTCACAGGACTTAATCTGTTGTGATTTATTCCAACAGGACAAAATTTTTGTTATGAATATCACAAGTTATGGAATTGTGGAGATAAAGAAATCCTCGTCATACTTCAAGTCATAACTACCAAATCATGAGAAGTCAATGCCTGTCCTGATCATTTTCTTCATAAGGCAGTGGCATAGTTTGGGGGGATGTGCCATTTTGCGACTAAAAAATCTCAGCTTAATTCCTTTCAGATAGGGATATATTGTTTATGGAATGACTTTACATCAGTGCAAAAATGATTTCAATTTTTTTGGGACACCTGATACCTTGAAATTTTTGCGCACCTTCAAAGGAAAAATCGTACAGGGGAGTTGTTATTTCATATGGAACAGCCAATTGAGTAACTACATTTGAAATTTCGCCCAATCAGTGGAAGAATCCGATTGAACATTCCACACAGGGTGTATAGAAATTCCAAAAAGGAATACCCAATGGAGAGAAACTTCTTTTGAATACACAACCCCCTATGAAAGATGATTTCTGTAAAATCTCCAGTGGGGGGGGGGGGGGGGGGTGGGGGGGGGTGGGGGGGGGTATTGATTCAAAGGGAATGCTCAGTTTTGTTAGGATTTTACCTGGTAATCTGGTTTTCTCTGCTCATGATGTGAACAAGCCATGACCTGTGCTCAGGGAAATGTGGACTATGAAATTTCAGTTGGTTCAATCAGCAAGGTGGTACTATGTAAACACAACAACCACATGATTTCTTAAGAGTTTCACATCATTTTAAAGTTGCAGGGTGAGCTGATAGTAAGTTATTATGGTAAAAGGCATTATCAGTTATTTGCCAAATAAGAAAATTAAAAAAAAATCCAAAATCCGATTTATGCCTTTTTGTAACACGTAAAATAATCCTAACATATCTTGCAAGTAATAAGACTGGAAAAAACAAATAATAAAGACATCAGATATTAACGTCATTACTGTTATGTACGGGCCACTTTACGTACAACATTTATTGAATGGAGAAATCTTTGAACACTGCCATTTTCTTCTCTTGTAAATTTTCATTGGACAAAAATAACAAGGGCCGAACATATGAAAGATAGAGTGCCAGCTAGCATTGCATTTTGGCTGTGATTTTTTTAGAAATAAAAGGTACAAAAAGATTTTGTTCTCTGACTTTGATCAACACTATACTATCTCAAAATCAGTCGGTGGGGAGAAGCAACTTTTTGGGTGGTGGGTAGCTAACTTAACATATTGAAAGTAAATTGGTTTTAAATCTCAAACTTTTAGTAGAGGAATCTGTCATCATTTAAAAACTGAGTCGATTGGATTTAGTAATAAAAGTTATTTGCAAATCATTCAGTTCATGTTCTAATATTAAAAACAATGATCAAGTGTGGGTTTTGTGGTATTGTATGTCAAAAACCTCAAAAAGATCCAAGTTGGTTCAAGTTCAGAATAATGACATCATATTTGACATCACAGTTCTAAATCCACCTTCCACATGACATTTGTTTTTGGCACAGATTTTACAAGCACACAATGTACAAAACCCACACGTACACGATTACATTTTTTTAAATATTTGGAAAACAATACTGATGAAATGTATATATGTTGTGTGGTCATGATCCGTTAGGGATGGAATTAGCTTCTGACCACAAATCCTTCAACTTGCAGGTTTTTATTCCATGATGCTGCCAAATTAATAGGGTGGGACAATACAATATTCTTTCTTAATCTTTATTAGTACCATAGAAATCCATAAAGGCTGACTCGAGATTTTTGATTGAGGGCGCAATCATTTTTTAAACAAATCTTGTGTTTTGCTATACATACTGATTGTCAATATACTTTCACGTGTGAAAGAAATAAGCATCAAATCGAAGTCCTCATATAGAAATCACACTTTGTTTTATAAAATTCAGGATCCGGAATTTTTGTTACACGGTATCTATGGCACTGTTATTTAATGTGCATAAATGTTTACTGCATGAAAACAGAAAAAATCCGATTCATTCTAACTTTGCATTTAAGCATTTTAGGTGCCCCTATATTTAGTTCTAGATGGCTATCTTTAATTACTACACAAAAATTAAATTTTGAAATCTCTGAGTCAGCCGTTAAGGTCAACGAGTTCATGCATTTTCTCATTTGTTCATATCCCTTTACAGTTTTGATTTCAAATCAGTACACCAAAACATTAAAGGCTGAATCAGAGGTTCGAAAATATATATTTTTTGTGCAGTATAGTAATTAAAAATAGCCACAAAAACTAAAGATACTCACCTCACCTAAAATGCTCAATTCAAAGTTAGAGATGAAATTGGATTTGTCGTTTTCATGCCAGTACACATTTATGTACAGTATAACAGTGCAATTGGATTTTTTTTTTTAATTTTTTAGGTTTTTTCTTTTTGGAATTTTTAACAAAGTTGTGAGTTCTATATGAGAGCGACTTCGATTTTAGCTTAGCTATTTCACACAGTGTATTAGTAGTATGGACAAGCATTGTATAGATGCAAAAAAACTCAATTTGTTTGAAAAATGAGGGCGGTCCTCCTCGGGAAAATCTATGGTCAGCCTTTAATTGCAGACCATGATGTTATGTTTATTTGAAACAGAGAATGAAGCTGAACTGATAGGTGTAGTGTTAGTCTGAGGAAGGAACTAGAAAATCTAGTTACGGATTGACTATAATTATTGACAGCTGACATCACAAAAAATGTATTAATTTGAACAGTGCAACAAGAAATGCAGTGATTTTTTTTTTAAATGTTTGCCCTCAATATCATTTGAGGTTAAGTAGGTTTTTTTTTTTTTGTGTGTGTTGGACATAGTAAAAGTCCCCTTAAAGACCACTATCCGTGATTTATCCAAAAGAGTAAAATACCTGTTAATCAACAGGACATAGCTTAAAGTGGAGCATAAGTCTGTAGAATTCTCATAAGTTACCTTTTCCAACTGAAGCATTGACAGAAAAGGAAGAAAACGGCAGTGTTCCAAGATACGAATCTCCATTCAATTACGTGTTGTAGTAAATGTCCGTACGGACAGTAATGACTAAAATATCCGATTTTGTCCTTATTAGGCTGCTTCTTGTCCTGTCATTTGCATGGCATGTTAGGATACCTATCCTCGTTACAGACACGCACAAATCTGATTCTTGATGATTTTTTAGATTTTCTAATTTCGCAAATTACTGAAAGTGCCTGTAAGTGACTAAGATGAAAACTGCATTTTTTAAACACAGGTGAATTTTGTGAAAAAAATTGGGCCATACCTCAACATTTTTTTCTGTGCACAGCTGGTAATGTTATGCTGCGTTCAGTACTGTATAGGTTTTAGGGATTAGAATTAGGTTTAGATTAACTTCAGTGCCAGGATTAGTATTTAGGGACAGAATATGGGCCAGGAGGACCACTTGTGTTCAAAGGTGGATATGATGCGTGAACAAGAAAACATGTAGAAAGGGTCCCTTTTCCCCAACAGGCGATGTATGCGCGCGTACATTGATTAGGGTGTCAAAAAACACCAAAATATGGAAAAGGGTATGTTTTTTCTTAACCCTGAAATTTTGATGTACGTGTTTAGGGTATAACGGCACAATGCATTGCTTACTTACCTTTAAATACATGTGCCCCCCCCCAGACTATGGGTTAGCTAGGGTTATAGTTATTGATAATCCTAGACAGCACTCAACTCTCTTCAGGTAGAGATGTGAGCCCCGATTTCCAAAATTGGCTTCTTGGTAAATGATTTTGTCTCTCAGAGAAGGGTCTTAGGAACTGAAATCTCAAGAGATTTGCAGGCTTTGGAACTAAAATTCTGGATTAAATTTTTTAACTTCCAAGGCAAAAATTTTCCAAAAAAGGGACCTCAAGAACTGGAGGTCTTAAATGGGAGTTTAAAGGGCTGTACGTACCTGTACCACTTTCTTATGTCAGTGCCAGGTAGTGCCCACAGGTTATTGTCTTTTTCTTGTGGAACAGCAATAATAAGTTGATATTAGAGCAAAATCAGACATGTCAAATATGAAAATAAATGATTGATTGTGGTGTATTTTTTTACCTTTAACCAAAGCTAGTTGTATTATTTTCTTCTATTCATTGAATAGGTAATTAACCTGTAATTGACTCCTATGATAGAATCTCAAATTTCACCAATAAAAAAGATGCTAATATTGTAAGCAGGTGTCAATGTCTTCCACGAACTCCTCTCTGACATGACGTCACTCTCAATTGGTAAAAGTGTCATTGCGTAGGCCTAGGCCTTCACAGTCACAGCCTTTCCTGTCATAAATCAGTTAATCGCAATTATTGTGTTTTCAAAGACCACTTAGAGAATTAACAGGTTAATAGCAAGGTAGATGTGATAGTGGTGATTCATGTCGATCATGCAAAATTCCTACCAAACACATAAAATTAACTGGCTTGTACGTCATGGCAAAGAAAATGCTGATCGATAATAAAAATTGATCATGATATATTACCCAGCCAGGATTATTGTTGAATGGGTACACTTACACCTTGTGTGAATGGGTGAAAAAAATAATTGGCCATAAATTTGGGCAAAAATTAGTCATTTCTTACGAACATTTGGCACGGGGGGGGGGGGCCACTGCTATTCAAAGGTGGATATGATGCGGTGAACATGGACTTTCAAAATGCACCCTAAACAACGTATTTTCACCGACTAGCTAAACAAGCTAAAACATACGCTAAACAAGTAGTTTTATATGTTTATTATCCTCAAACAAGTAGGCAGTTGCATTGAATCGTAAATATAACCTTTATATAATTGCCTTTGCTGTACTTCCCAAGTTCCGATTACCATATTTTGTGATTTTGATCCCTGCTTAATGAGATATAACATGACATTTCAGGGTTAAGAAAAAACATACCCTTTTTTCCATATTTTTTTTGGCTGTTTTGACACCCTAAAACGATGTACGCGCGTACATCGCATTTGTTGGAAAAAAGACACCCTTTTTACGCGTTTTCATGTTCACACATCCCAGATCCACCTTTGATTACAAGTGGCCCCCCCGGGACATTTGGGAGAAATGTATTCAATAAGTCCAAAAATGCATGGCTTAGGGCATCTAAGATGTTCCTAGGTTGTTAAGGGACTGGTCATTACAAATGTTAGAGGTGGGGTGGAAGATTATGGGGTTTTTCATGTAATTTTTATTTGGTCACATAGATGGGTCTTTTTCTTTTTATGCAGTGGGGGAGGGGTGGAGGACAGTAAAAATTATTATGGGTAGTTAGGGGAAAAGTGTCAAATTTGTGTAATGCGGGGGGGGAGATGTGATTTTTATTCAGGGGTTGGAATATGTTTTATCGTCTGCGAAGTAATGGCACATAGGGATTGCTTTCGGTAGTGTGGGGGATATTGTCGGTGTATCTGGGTGTGTGTGATGTCTATATGTGGTAAAATGTACCCAAATGTTATTACTAAACATAATTGCCCAATGTTTCTACATAAGTGTGCACATTTTCATAGCACTTGCAAAAATGGTCCTTTGGTAGTTACCCACATTTTGGTGACCTCAATTGACTGGTGACCTCATGTGACCTTTGGTGCCTCATGTGACCTTGGTGACCTCATGTGCCTTGGTGACCTCATGTGACCGGTTGTCCCCATTCACAAAACCACAACGGCAGACTGTATTATGTGTTTGGTGGGACACTGTATTTTACTTTGTATGGCCTAGCAATCTGGCCCCCCCTCAGGCGTAAATAATGACCCATCCTAAGGGGAAAAACCATTTCGAAATTAACCAACTTGCTGCAATTGTGCATCAATCAGCAGTGACATGAGGAAGTGTTTGGGGATGAATGGTTTGTAGGTTGACGGGGAGAAGCCACTGTTAGTATTTGGTCAGTGTTTAAATATTTGCTTGAAGAGGAAAAATGATACATTCGTGGTGGCACGTGCGGTCATAATAGAATGACTGACAATTGGACTTGGTTTGTGATAGTAATGGCTAGCAGGAAGTAAATTCTAGTGGAATATATTGCCTATAATACAGGGAAGTTATAGTTGAGCTTAGTTTCAAGGGAGGTGTTAATTTGAGCATTTTTTTTCAGTTGAAAGTTTTGTAACCAAAAACATAACATTTTTGTTGGTTTGCTTTTTGTGAATTTTCTTGTGTTGTGGAAGTTGAATGGTTACTGTTTAAGCCATTAATCTTTTTGTTTTTGTTTTTGTAAAGGCACTATCAGTGATTGCTAAATCAGAAAATTGAAAAAAAAAAATCATACAAAAAATCAATATTTTTTTGCATGTCCTGTACAAGTAAAGGTTACCCAACATACAAGGCAATGATATGGCCAGAAGCAAGCTAAAGTACAAAATCGGATATTTTGTTTTACAAACACGTAATGATGGAGAGTCATATATTTGAACCTGCCGTTTTCTCCTTTTCTGTTGAATTGTTGTTTTAGTTGTAAAAGTAACTTATGAGGGATTATAAGAATATACTTCACCTTTAATCTATTTCTGCAAATTTAAAATATTTGTCTCTCCAGATGAATCATGCTAGGTATTTAAAGCAAAATAAAGATTCTGTGTTTTTAATAGTTCTCAAGGAATGACATGCTTTAAGGTTTGTATGACGAAATTGCCATTAAACACTTAAATGCTGATGGGGATCATTGGGGCCCTTTTTTGTTTTTCAGCCAGAGTTTTTAACGCTTTGTAATATTTTGGTTTATATTTTTTGTATTTGTCTAACTTTTAGTTGCGCTGGCATTGGTGCAAAAAAAATTCCAAAACCATCGCGTCGTTTTTTGCGTTAATTAGCAGGGCCTGAGCCACCTTAGGCACTAACGGCAAAGTGCCATGAAAAAATGAAAAAATCTTAATAGAGTGACGAACTGGATTCTGATTTTTCATAATGCAACAACTAGTGACATAAACACAGTAAATAATTAATCAAAAAATTTTGGAAAAAGATAGTAGGCCCATGGTGCCATAGAGTTTTATACATCTATAGCGGTTTACTGTTAGGAACCTTAGGTAAATATACAATAAACTAAAATATAAAATGGCATTGCAGACATTTATGTTTGTCATAATATGGTGAATATAGTTCATTCTTCACCAACTAAGCAATCAGCAACGTCTAGTGAATCAGTACGTAGAAAATGCAGCAGAAAAACCAAAATTAGGTTCTTTTTGCACTTGTTGCAGCAAAATTAAAATCAAGTTTGACCTCCTGGTTTCTTATGAACATTGTTTTTTCAGTTTTTATTTTTTATTGTGATGTCTTCGGAAGCCTTCAACATGTGGCGGATTTCATCTAAAAAATTCCTTTAGGAAGTGGTTATATAATGCATGGGTCCCCTGGAGCCCCTTATGCACTACACAGAAGTGCAAACCCCTCTATGCACTTAAAGTGGTATAAAAACTATATATGTTGCAATACTATAGATGTTGAATGTAATCTCAATTATCTGTGACTGTTTTAAATGTTGATATTTATAACAGGCATGTGGTCATAAATAATATCCTCGCTGTTTGTTAATATTTCAATAGCTACTCTTGATAAAAGTTTGTCCCAATTGTTATGGTTGTTGTTGTTTGGATGATAAGTTTGATGTCCAATGAGGAATGTTTGAAATCACAGTGCTGTTATTCAGGGTTAAGTATTGAATTATTACAGGAGGATTTGAGTCTGCAAGGTAGGTTATGCTTCATACGTATAGCAGAGATGCTAAACTTTTCCGGATTCGGGATTTTTGGCCACAAATAATACTGAATCCTGAATGTAAAAAAAATTTTTGTTATGTTTATGAGAATCAAAATGTTAATGATAAAGGTAAAACTGCCTCAACAACCCAAGTTTAAGTACCAATATTGTAGAAGAAGGGGTCTTGACCCTAAAATACGTTCCCTGGAACTTACCCACTGCTATACTAAAATTGGCATTCAGCAGGTTCAAATTTGGATGTTCAGGAAATGGAGAGTACTCCTATGTTAATCTCTGGGTAATATATTCAGGCTAACAATTCATCAAATATTCACAGCTCACTTTTCCTGTCCTGAAGAAGAAAAGCTTCCCTTGGAGATTAGCACTGACTTTGTATAGGTCTATACATGGTTATTCATGGGAACCAGCCATGACCTCAAAGACAAGAAAAAGGGGGTTTAATAGCTTCTTCAAGAAATGCACAATTTACAGCCAATGCCCCCCCCATTTTATTGGAGTTATTTATTATTTTAAAACTTTCTTACTACATGTCAAAATGCAATTAGCAATCATATCACAATGATGTATTAGAAAATCATATGCAAGCAATTGCAAGAATCAAAATTTCTAATATCAACAGTCTGTCTGCTAGTGGGAATGAAAAGGCTTAAATCAATCAATCTTGCTATGTAACCCAGTTATATGGTGAATTTTTCCCGTTATCCTGTTTAACATGGGAAAATGGTATAGGTTGAAACACATAAGTCAATGGCTTTTGGATGACGTGTTCATTTGGGAGCCATCTCCAAAACCCATGTTCTAAGACTAGCTTGTTTGTACTTATAGCAATACATTTGTTTCATGCTGAGGTCTAAATACTCATTTGATAATCAAATTGATTAGGACAAGTCCATCACTGTGGAATCAGGAAAATTGAATGACCGTCAAGGAAGGGGTCGTGTGAAAAATTGAAAGAACTTTTAATCATACCCATGTTCAACATTATACTGTCATTCATGGAATTGTGAATACGTAGGAGATATGATTTTGCAGCGAACCACTGATTTATCATTTCAAATTGCATTGTGGACGTCTCAAAATTGAACAAATTTAAGACCGCTGTCTCCATTGACTTTATTCATTTGGTCCACAACATTTGCATTGAATTATTCTCCCGTAAACATTTAGAGTAAACCCTAACACACATGTACAATTCGTTAGCGGCTATTTTGAGTCATTTGTGGCATTCCTGTGTTGTATTCCTTGTGGGATGCAAATCGCAAGTTGCGATTTGTCAGCTCTTTAATTGCCATATTTAGGGAAACATGCCAATCAAACAAATGTTTTTCACACTCTAGGATTCTGTGAAAAATTATTGGCCTAAAACTGAACACTTTGTGCCAGAACATTAAAAAACTTATTCCCCATTTGTACATTTATTCTATTCCTGTAGACCTCTAAACGGTCTAAACCTCAAAGGAGACTCTTTGTTACAAAATGTGGAGTACATAGGTGCTTACTCTTCTCTGTTTTCACAGAAACTAAAAATTTAACAAAAATATTGTAGGCTAAAAACAAATCAGTGTGACTCAATGACAAGAACCTGAAATGTTCTTTCTTTGTAGGTACTTTTGTTTGTCATAAAAATAACCACTGGTTAACAATGGACCAGTACTTCTTTGACTTTATTTATTTTTCTAAAAATGTTGGCAGCAGCTGATAGCAAACAAAATGTTCTTTATTTTAGGCAATATGTAAATCAGTGGGGAAACTAAATTAGGCAAGTTTAAACTTGGGGATAACATTCCCCGTCATTGTCTTTATAAATAGATTGCAGGTATTTTCGGACAGAAACCAGGACATCAACAAAATATATATTTGGAATCTGATTACTTTGAGGTGCTACCTACCAAACAATCACAGGCAGTCTGCTGTGAAATCAGTTCGCTGATGTCACTGCTTAAACTTTAGTTAAATTTGTAATTGTGGCAGAAGTCTAATGGCAATCATCAAAATAGAAAACAAAAATGTTATCATCAGACTTTTTTAGACAGAAAATAGCTAAGATATCAGAGAACATTATTGGATTAGAAGACAGTTCAAGGTGTCTCTGTCATTAGAACATTGTGGTCAATCCCAGAAATTGAAACTATCCTCCCCACATAAATTTAGCCAAATGTCACATATTGCAAAAATATATCTAAGTGACTATTCCAAATAGAATGAATGCGTGGATCTCCCCACTGCCGCCGATCTGTTACCCAGTTTGACATTCTTGATGAAGATGGACTTGTTAGTCTCGCGCTCAGCGGTAGAGCCAACAGTTATTAGTGTGAGAATTCCCTAGTAAAGGGGGTTCCTGGTACTGGGTGTTTCTAGGATCTTGGTGTAAACACCCTCTGGATTGTGGATTTGCAGCCTAGTCCTGGCCTTCTGCCTTGCGAGGTTGACTATATTTGGTGGTGGCGTATTGCCAGCTTCAATGGGACTAGAATAGTTCTGTGTGTCTGTAGGAAAGGGATTCCTTCTGATGACCATTAACATGGATTTATCCACCCAAGACAAAGTTTCATGTATATATGGAAGTTAGATTGGTTTAAAGAATTAATGAGTGTTATGGCGTATTAACTCATACACAGGGATCCAGGAGTATTAGTTCAGTGCACTGCTTCACAAAGGTCAATGACTCTGACGAGTATGGAAAAAGGAATTAGCATTGTCCTACACCCAGTTGAAGAATTTGAATGTGATGTATGTCCAGGGTCTGCTTGCCTGTGCACTGAAAAGGTTGGTCTTGAAATGACATCTGGGCTATATGCATCTGGAGCTAAGATTCTAATTAGGCTTTAAGATAGATATATAGGCCTATAATGCAAACCCATACTTATATATTGCCCCGAGTATTCATTTTAAGTTTGTCTTTCTCTGCCTAGAAGATCAAAAAAAAAATCGTGTTACATACAAACTCTCCAAATATTTGTTATTCCCAGCAACCATACTTACTCCTTCCCCCCTCCCAGTACCCATACTTCCCCCCCCCCCGTGATATAATTGGTTAACTTAATAAGGATAAAAATGTAATAGCCATCAGAATAGCATACAAGCTTTAAAGGGGATACAGATTCTATAGAATGTCTATTTTGATTGGTTACTTAGAGGTGTATTTATGTAATGAGCCACTCAGATGTAATGTAAGAAAGGTGGTAGACTTCTGGGGGTAAAGTAGTGTTCCTATTAGACATTTCACAAAACACAAAATGTCTCAATTGCTCGTAAATGATAGTCTAAACCATTGAAGAAAATAGAGAGATATTTAACACATAAAAAAGAATACCCCAAAAAAATATGGGCAAAATAGAAAGAGGCTACGACATCAGGTAATTTGTAGGATAAACAGTAAAGGCACGATCATGATATGCTAATTTTGCATGTCTGTAACAAGTTAGGTATCAATAATAAATGATAGGACCAGATAGAAGCAACATCATTAGGACAAATCAGATATTTTAGTCTTAGTGCCGTCGGACACGACTACAAAACGTAATTGAATGGAGATTTGTATTTTTACACTGTACCTTTGCTTCCTTTTCGTCAATTCTTCAGTTGGAAAAAAGTAACTTATGAGAATTCTACAGGCTCTCCCTTCACTTTAAGTTATTCCTGCAAATTTCTAAATATTTTGACTCTTTCGGATAAATCCACTGCTCGTTTCTTAAGTTGCTGTAACTTCAATTCAACAAAATGTCTCATTACCAGAATATCATTGACTCGTACTCAGATATTTTAAAAACACAAAGGTCACGGAATGGTCAAGAGGTGAGATGCCGTGGAAAACAGCAGTGTTTTCTTGTGTTAAATGCCATTTCCATGTCTGCTGAAATAAAATGATTTGAGTCATTTGATTATAGTATCATTCTGTTTACCCATAAGGTAAGCTGATTTGGTCTTAAAAAGATTAACAATATGCAAAAAGTATCAATTTTGAAATTAGGGTTCACTATTTTCAAATGTGCATGGTCTCTTAATACTTCGAAAGTTCCGCTTGTTTTTCTTACATGTTGTACGTTATAGGCAAAAAGTACAGATTAAAAACAAACAATGTGAACATCATATTAAACAGTAGATTTTGTCTACTTTGACAATTGTGAGATTTTGTTTTCTTATCTGAAAGGATACAAATCAAACTTTCCATGAATCAAACTTTCCAATGATACCTTATTTTTAAAAATAGGGGTTGATACTCTTATCTTTTTAAAACCCTGCACCTGCTTATTTAAAAAAAAAAACTAAAATACATTTTGGTACTTATAAAAAAAAAAAAAAAAAAAAGGCATAATTTTACAAGAAATAAGAACAACATTAAAAAGCATTTAAGAGGAGTAGATGGTTTTCTAGTTTGAAGTTGCACTTTAATTACAGAAACGTATAAAAAGAAATATAACTGATTTAAAGTAGATGTTTGATACATGAGTATAAGATTGCATTAGAACCAATCACCTTGTTTACAACTTGACCTCCCGTTGACCTTTGACCTTGGTATGTGACCTTTGACCTCACATAGTTGTAAGCTTTAATTTAACGTAGGTTACATCTTCCTGTAATTCAAATAAAGAAAATAGAAAAGGCGCCTAATTGGGCGCAAAATATGTAAAAAAATGCATCCCTAAGTTAAAAGTTTTAATTTCATGTACGTAAAACTCTCCTGTCATTTCAAATAAATAAAATAGAAAAACGCGCAATTGGGCGCAAAATGTGTTAAAAGTGAATCCCCAAGTTATAAGCTTTAATTTATTGTAGGTTACACCTTCCTGACATTTCAAATAAAGAAAATAGAAAAGGCGCCTAATTGGGCGCAAAATGTGTTAAAACTGGGCGCAAAATATATAAAAACTGCATCCCTAAATTACGAGCTTTAATTTGATGTACGTAAAACTCTCCTCTCATTTCAAATAAAGAAAATAGAAAAAACGCCCAATTGGGCGCAAAATGTGTAAAAAATGCATCCCTAAGTTACGATCTTTAATTTGATGTATGTAAAACTCTCCTGTCATTTCAAATAAAGAAAATAGAGAAGGCGCCCAATTGGGCGCAAAATGTGTTAAAACTGAATCCCCAAGTTTTAAGCTTTAATTTAATGTAGGTTACACCTTCCTGTTATTTCAAATAAAGAAAATAGAAAAGGCGCCCAATTGGGCGCAAAATATGTAAAAACTGCATCCCTAAGTTACTAGCTTTAATTTGATGTACGTAAAACTCTCCTGTCATTTCAAATAAAGAAATTAGAAAAAACGCCCAATTGGGCACAAAATGTGTTAAAACTGAATCCCCAAGTTATAAGCTTTAATTTAACGTAGTTACACCTTTTCAAAATAAATTTCAAATAAAGAAAATAGAAAAGGCGCCCAATTGGGCGCAAAATATGTAAAAACCGCATCCCTAAGTTACGAGCTTTAATTTGATGTAAAACTCTCCTGTCATTTCAAATAAAGAAAGTAGAAAAAATGCCCAATTGGGCGCAAAATGTGTTAAAACTGGTCGCAAAATATGTAAAAACTGCATCCCTAAGTTACGAGCTTTAATTTGATGCATGTAAAACTCTCCTGTCATTTCAATAAAGAAAATAGAAAAAATGCCCAATTGGGCACAAAATGTGTTAAAACTGAATCCCCAAGTTAAACGTAAAAATCTCTCCTGTCATTTCAAATAAAGAAAATAGAAAAAACGCCCAATTGGGCGCAAAATGTGTTTAAAAGGAATCCCCAAGTTATAAGCTTTAATTTAGTGTAGGTTACACCTTCTGCTCATTTCAAATAAAGATGTTACCTAAAACTTTGTCTTAAATAATATGCACACATGTGTGGTAAATCTTTAGACTTATGCTTCAATCCCTCTGGCTTCAATCATTACCACCCTGAAATTACAACCCTGAACTGACCCCTTTCACTGAAAATGACCTTAGGGAGAAAAGGCAATCCGTTCCAATTATATGCCTTTCACCCTTGTCAAATACCTCTTGCTCACCGTAGTTTAACTCTACGTGGCCTGATCATTTTGTTACTTATAACTCTCCTATTCGTTACTCACCCTTTATCTATCCCTGCAACGTTTTAACCAAACTCCCTATTTCCCAGCCAGTCTTGGCAGAGACTAAAATCAAAGAAATGCTTTTTAAGGCCATTTAAAACCTGCAATGATTTTATTCTTTGTCTGAAATTTGCATCGCATTGCACACCCAACACTAAAACTCCAAAATTAATAGTAGTACGTAGATCATTTTCATAAAAAACA
>JAMKCH010045707.1:0-12401 GCA_023653785.1 Ophioderma brevispina | reverse complement strand
TGACTAAAAAATGCATTAATATAATCGTTTAGGGTTTGAGTTCAGGAACAAACGACACTCTTTTCTTTTTTGGCCAAATTATGTAATGGGTAATGCCAAGGGACATTTATTCTTAGGTTTCCTGTTTGGAGCGCGCATCAGATTTGGCTGCTGGGGCAATATTTCAATTATTTTGTTGAAACAAAATGTTTTTCTTGACAACTTGATAATAAAAACAAACTTTCAGTTGCTCAAAATATTCAGCATCCTTTCCTGTTCAATTTAAGTAGTTTCCTTGGGAGGGGTGTCACAGTATACCATAAATAAGAATTTCCCTCCAGATTGTTGTCCCGCTTGTCATCATACTCGGTGCAGAAATGTTAAAAACTGATTTTTTTAAAATGGTTTGAAGAATAAACCTGCAATACCCCTGTTTTGTTAGCAAGCACTTGTAAACTTGTTTTTATGTAATAATATAAGGGAGTAGTGTATTCTACATGCCTTTAGATGTAATATTGAATGACAGGTAATTGAAATTACAGACATAATGATAATGAAATCGGACCTCGCTGCCTTTTAAAAATCTCCAATTAACAGGAAACTAAGAATCACTTCCATTGGCCGAATGTGTAAAATCATTTTTACATTTTACCTCTATTTAATAATCTTCATACATTTTTAAAATGCTAGTTAACTATGCATGCACCCAACTAAAAATTTCTGACCACAAAAGCCTGGATCATTTATGACCTCAAATGTCAACAATTTAATGATCCCATTGTTTTAAGCCAACCTAGATAACATTTTGCCGCTTTGTTTCCTTGTAACATGGAAGGTGTGGAGATGGAATTTGTACCGTTCAAATGACCTTAAATGGATTCGGTACAGGGGCTTCATATAGTCTAAGGTACAAATCTGAAAAACTATCTAAAAGATGTAAGAACAGTCATGTTCTAAGGTTGGCAAACCACATTTTAGGGTAACTTGACCCTGCTAAGATTACGAAAATAGGGCCGCCAATAGCAATTTTCAACAGAAACCCCACTTCAAGATGGTGACAAGAATGGCCAACCAATTCACCAAAAAGGGTAAAACCATATCTCATTACCTGATTGTAAGGCAGTCATGTTTAAAGGTCAACTGTTTTTTGGTAGTTTGACCCTGCTGAATACAAAATGAAATTTTCCACTAGGTTTTAACTGATTTGGAGATCTGCCCATTGAATTTTGCACTTCATTATATTGACAGCTTATTCAGAATTATTGCCAGCATTTACTTGGAACAAAGATCAACTGGATGACATCATAGATATACTGACTGACACCTAACAACTACTCAAGTTACTTATTAGTAATTAGATACAAATACAGTACTTATTGTAAGTGTTTTTAAAGTAAATTTTGATGAAATTAAAACTTCCTCTTTCAATGCATGTGCTTCACTCTTAACATTCTTACAAATTTCTCTCTTCTCTGCCCAATATTATTTTTAGTAAATAATATCAACTTGAAAAGCAAGCACAAAAATTACCAAACTCAGCTGAAAAGATACTGACATGGGTCAATGCAAACCTAAGGTCAGTGAAACCAAATTTTGTGCATTCTAAAATTCAACATTTTTTGCCAAGGTCTGTTTTATAACTAAATTTAATGAACAAATTCCAAATCCAATGTTTATGATTCACTTTTTTGGGTGAATTCAATGCTTGTACATGGATATGGGTACAGCATTTCTATGCGTGACGCATTAAAAGGGTTCTGTCCTGGGCTCATTGTTATCCTTTATTGTGTAATTATGTTATTTTTAAATGGGTATCGAATAAAAGTGATGATTAATAAACATAAATTGTAAAATACACATTTTGCAAACTAATTTAAAGAAAAATCAATCTACAAACTAGTTCTTCTGTAAATGTCAGGTGAACCATTCAGCAAAGTTCACTTATTCAATGAACGCAATGATTCTTTTATACTATGTATGGGTTATTCAATACCATTTTGTTGCATATCCCTATCTACATGTAGATAGCTAAGCTAAGAGAAAACCATTCAGTGAATGCATGCAATCTTGTAGGGATGGAGGTGCTGTCAGGTGGTCCGAGGGTTTGTGAGGAGGTGGGGTGCATGAATATCTTGGCAACACATACATTTAAATGTACCTGCAGTCTCAGTAATTTCACATAGGGCCTACTGTAGCCACGTTGCCAGCTTTTGAACAAAGGTGAAAATCCTGGAGGGCATCACATATGAAATGGATATGTGGTGTAAGCTTCGAAACCCAGGGCATTCGGGACAGAAGCCTAAAAAAGTATAGGAGTCTTTGGGTGAGAGACGCCAAAATGGCCCAAAAATAGGGGGTTTTGGGGTGACAAATTGCTAAAATTTTCAAAAATTGGACCTATTGGAAATTTTTGCAAAATTTTCACCCAAAAATAGGGGTCTTTGGGTGAAATTTTTCACAAAAAAATGGGGGTCCCGATGAGTACAGTGGTAAAATTTTCAAAATATCTGGGGCTTTGGGATACATTTTCAAAATATATTGGGTCTTGGGTGACAGCGATGCTGAAATGGGGTGTCTTTTTACAGCCTTACATATGTCACTTCCAAGATGGAGGTGAAAAAAACCAATAACTGCAACACAGATGCACCATATTTATCCTGCAATTAGTGGAAGATGTATACCATGTCACTTATTGGACAAAAGACTAAGAGGGTTTTTTAGCAGAAATTTTGCCAGGTACTTTATTTTTTACCATAATGGCTTACACTTGGCGGTTGGACTTTGCGAATCATGAGTCAACATTCCTCAAGAATTAACAACTCGGCGCCTAAGGCGTCCATGTATTTTTAACTTGCTCGTGTGCAAGGCAGTCCCTTGGAGAATGAAAATCTTTGTTGTGACCATTTGCAAATCGTTGTTGGATCTCGATTATTATTCTTTCGCAATTTAGAGCTTCACAGTCACCCCCATAATACCATCAACCTTGAAAACAAATATAGAAATCAAGAACCAAACCCATGCAAGATTTTTTTTTGGGTGGCAAACCCAATTGCCTTTTGGTGGTGCAGCTAGGGTCTATTTTTGGTCTTGATCATGTGTTTTCTCATTTTCTCTCTATTGACACCATCACATAAATCAAAATTTTTTGTCCGGGGTGAAGCAAGAAATCGTCAATCCTTAACCATTTCTATGACCATTTTGGGTGAAAAAGGTACCTATTTCTATAAGATTTTGCTTCGTGATCCAGCACATTCTGTTTTAATCCATTGTTCACTATATCCTTTAAGAAAAGCTTATAATTAGTTATAAGTTGAATGCATATTTCAGAAGATGAAGTCATTGTTAACCTTTGTTTGATTTTAATGAATTTGGTCAAAGGTCATTAGTGGCATCAAAGGTCAATCTGGGTGATACTTTACTACTACTGTCGCCCCTTCTCTTTTTCCTTTTTCTCTCTTTTCCCTTTCATCTTCCCCTTTTTTCCCTTCTCTTTCCCATTCTTTCCCTTTTCTTCTCGTCTTTCTCCTTCTTTCCCTTTTCTTCTCTCTTTTCCCATCTTTTCCCTTTTTCTCATCTTTTTCCCCTTCTTTCCCCTTCTTCTTCTCATCTTTCCCCTTCTTTCCCTTTCTTCTCTCTTTTCCCTTCTTCCTTCCCTTTCCCTCTCACTCTCTCCTCGTCTTCCATTTCTTTTTCCTTTCTCATCCCCATTTTTTTTTCGCTTCTCCGTCCCCATTTTAGTTGCCACTGGTCATGTTGTAAGTGTAAGGCAGCTGACATATCTAGTGGCAGCGGAAAAATAATGTAAAGTGCTTTGATAACATTTATGAGAGGCGCTTTAATAAATGTCGTCATTTATTTTATTTTTTTTATTTTATGTGCAAAGAAATGTGGTATTTTAAGAGATTTTGACAAAAATGGGGGCAAAGTTCACATCTCGTACATCATATGTCACTTTGTGTACACCATATAGGCCTTGGACCAGTGGTTCTTCTTAATACTGTGAGTTAATTCATCAATGCGCATGTTGGAAATGAGCAATTTGTGTAATCTTTGTTTTTCGGCCACAGCCAACAGCCTATAAAGCCCACTGCGGGCCACTAGCGTAAGGCCAAATCATGTTTGAATTTGGTTTTGTGCGCTACAACCTGCCCTCTGAAATTTCTATCTACAAATTGTAAAAAAAAATCAATTTTTTGCCCATTTGTCAAGTGCTAAAATTCTAACCCTGTACAAAGTGTAGGAAATTCGAAAACCATCAAATAAGTGAAAAATTTAAAATTGGGCAACAGCATTCCCCCATTTTGTTGAGTTACTTTCCATATTGCCATTTGACTCCTCACCTTAATACCCTTTCTCTGGCAAGAGTTAAATAGGCCCCCCCTGAACTTCTACAT
The DNA here is from genome assembly GCA_023653785.1 of Ophioderma brevispina. Classification (NCBI taxonomy): domain Eukaryota; kingdom Metazoa; phylum Echinodermata; class Ophiuroidea; order Amphilepidida; family Ophiodermatidae; genus Ophioderma; species Ophioderma brevispina. The sequence continues at coordinate 8,028 of JAMKCH010045707.1, read as the reverse complement.
TGAATTTTTATTAAGGCAGTTTAGTTACCTATTACATAATCGGTGAACGATCTACTGCACTTGCACGTGTGGTGTGTGTTTTGCATAGAGAACAAACAGCATTCTACAAATACATCAATTTAAATTCCAAATAATCTAATCCCAATGTCATTCCCGCTCAATATAGGTTAGTTGCAGCATATCTTCCCTCTAACATTCTAAAAGTGGAATCGAAAAATAAGATGTAGGTAGGTAGCTATCGCCTGAGATACTTACTTTGTTAAGTCATATTACCAAAAATGAAGCACGTTTTTTCGAGCACCTTTCAATGCCTTATTAGAAATGGCAATGGAACATAGACCACGCCGTTTGGGCACTTTTTGATGAGTTTAGGATTTAAAGTTGACTAACGGTGAATGTACGAAATGTGTAAATCGGCGCGTTGCGACTGGTTACAGGCCTTCAGAGGTGGGGATGTTGAAAAGTTGTAATGACAAGCTACAGCTGGTGTTTGTCGATTGTGAATCAGATGCCGTGGTTCCTGAAATATGGATTTTTGAATTCACGATTTTTTTTTCTCCACAACTACATAATTCCAGAAAATCAACAAGATGGGCTAGATTCATTATTGATTAAAAAGAATTTCTGTGTTTTTTTACAAAGCAATTTGAATCACTAACAGAACTCCAAAAGAAGAAATATACAACAATTCATAAAGTTCCACCAAGATACCAGCTTGCATGCCAAACTTTGAAAATGACAACCCTTTAATGCAGTATGTGGTGCTCATGTGGCGGTGCTGTGCTTTTTTTGACAGTTTGTGATGTAAAGATCGCAATAGTTTTATCTCAGTGAAGTCTGCTGTAATATTCAAAAACTCATGTTTTTAAAACTCATCTAACGAAGCCTGATTTCCTTTCCAATGTGACTGAAACATATGCTTTCCCTTCTGAGAAGTGGAATGCCCCAAATTCCATAATAACAACCCCCTAAAGAGAAATGGCCTCGACCATTGACCCCAGGTCCACCCTGTCGACCATCACACTTCCTTATTCCGTTTGGGGCTCAAGCCCACACGACGTCGTACTATCTGCTGTGGGTCGGGCCCGTAATTGGAAGTCCCACTTGGAAGGAATCCGGCTCAGTAGATATATAAAACAGAATGTTGTTCTTTGGATAAATCATTACACTGACTGATTTCCTTTACAAACCAATGTTGACTGAACATATGCATTAACCCCCGTTGAATGAATAATTTTAATCAACACCAAACTGGACACGCACTCAGGTCGGAGGTGAGCATGATAGTTCAGCAGACACAAAGGCAAGCCAAGGCAGACCTACACTAAACCATAAGTACTATGTTAAAGGCCTAAACGGCAACTACAGACAAAAAATCGGCGACAAAAACTGCTCACCTGACAACCGGATACTCCTAGGCGAGCGTCACAGTCGCACAGGATGGAGACTTTATGTATAGTGAAGTTGAGTTTTTAGTGTTGTTTCTGCCGGAGTGCCCTCGCAACGTTCTCTTGGGGAGTTTGTACTTTTCTGTGTACAAAAACACACAAACCGACGAAAACGCTGTGGAAGCCCTCCACTACATAGCCTCGCAGATTTTGGCAATACTGATTCCGCGGTGATAGGCCCATGACTACGCGATATTACGAACTGAATGGGCTCGAGCTTGTGAACTCCTATCACCGCTTTGGAATCATTAATTACACACAGCGCTAATCCATCGTAGCAATTGTCCGCTTTAGACGTCGTACCCGTGGGGGAAGCGGGGTGTGTAAGAAACACGCCTCGTATCGATGGCTCCCCTGATTCGGACTAGTTTTTACGTTTATAGTACTCAAGGGCCCGAAGGGGACACCACAGGCGATCATCCCGCACCGAAGAGTGAAATGCAATTCGGGGTAGATAATATTTGAGGTCGGAATGAGGATGACTCGTTCTTTGCCAGAAAAATCCGGCCTTAAGAACAATTTTGACCCTGTTCCCGAGAGAAGTCAGACGCTGACATTGAGAGATATTCTGATCTCCGAGCATCGTCCCCCAGAGGCGATGCGCCCCAGGAAAGACTGTCTTAATAGTGACCATGTTTTAGTGATGCCTCAGCCATTGGTTCGAACGGGGGCTCAACTAGAATAGCCTAAGACAGTATTAAGGTCCCAGGGTGGGACCGCCTTCCTGGTGGAGGTCGGTTTTTTTTGGGGTATATAACGATCCCCTCTAGAAGGAGACGGATCGAACCATCTTCATTAATGGTAGATCCGTCACGAAACCTCTATGGATCGCTACCGATATCGGACTGTAGTTTCTAACAGTTGGAAGTTTGCAAGTCCGCTATCAAGCTATCGTGAGAAAGTCAGCGATCTCTGCTACAGACGCCCGAGTCGGAGACACCTCTCGTCGCTCACACCAGCGGAGTAGGGTCCGAGACGCTTAGCGTAACTCTTCGGCTGGTAGACTCCTTCTTCCCCGCTGATATGACGAGTCAATCGCTGCCCCGGATATGGCCACGCAGTCAACTCTAGTTGCTGCGCCAGCGACAGACTGGCGCCCCCTCCGTCCGGAAGTGATACAAGGTCCGGACGATTCGGTAGACGCAGCGGCATAGCCGCCAAGCGATCCACCCTTGGACAAACCAGAGATTTTCAGCCAGAAGGGAGCGATGAGGATGACAACGGCACCCTCCCCCCAATTTTCGAAACTACATGATGGAGAATCGGGGCGGAAGGCATAGGCCGTGACCCCGTCCAGTCTCTCGCCAGAGCGTTGACTGCGTACGCCCCCGGGTCGTGAGTCCGGGGGCAGTACAAAGGGAGCTGGTGACTCAGGTTCGAGGCGAACTGGTCGATCTGAGAAACATCAATCTCCTCGAAGATCTCCCGCACGCCTCTCGTTCGTATCCATTCCGATGCCGTCTCCTGCCCGAGACAGTCGTCGGCAATAAGTTGACGCCCCCGAATGTGTCTGCGGACATCGTGATTGCCCGATCCCGACACCGCAACACGCAATGACTCGCATGGCGCAAGGACCCAGGGACCGGGACCGAGTGCCCGCCCTGCTTGTTGATGTAGGCCACCACGGTGGAGTTGTTCGACTGGTACTAGGACAACTGTAGTTGGTCACCATCGCCCGAGTGAGCTGAGGGTACTTTCCCTGCCCCACAATCGAGGCGATTGACAATGGGCCGAGCCCTCGTCTGGGACCACGTCCCCGCGGCACATAGGTCTAGGGTGAACCCCAAACCCGACTTCGACGCTTCCGCCCGTGATAACAAACATCGGCCGGTGATGCGTCAGTGAAAGAGATTGCCCTGAGTCAGGTTTGGGGGGCGGTTAGACCACCATGCCAGGTTTTCCCGACGCCTGCATTGATAGGTAATCAACGGGAATCTGGTGTGCTGATCGGCCTGTAGTTGCCGACCGAGGTGCATTTGAAGCAGCCTCATATGGAAGCGACAGTTAGGGCCAGTTCGACGAAACTGGCCATCAAGCCTAGAAGTCGAAGCCAGTTTGCTAGCGAGGGGTGCCTCTTCGTAGCAAGCGCCATGGATTTTCGCGTCTGAACACGACATCCACCCGCTCGGTGCGTCGGTTCTTCTGCAATGCCCGGAAGCATTTGCTCCGAGCCCCCATATACCTCAGGTCTTAGAGGGGGTAGGCTCGATGTGTCGAAGTTGACAATGATGCCCAAATTCTTGCACGCCCTGAACGTACGACTGAACCATTTCGTCCGTCGACTGGGGCGACGGACCGTAGATCATCGTCCGTCCAGGTACAACAATGCAGAGGTTTACCCCTGACCGCCTGAGGAAGGCGCCCGCTTCCCGGGTCACAAATGTAAAGACCCTGGGAGAGGTGGAGAGTCCCGAAGGGGGGCAACGTCCACTCGACGACTGCTGGCCTCGATTGGAATCGGAGGCCAGGGTCGGTCGGATTTTGCGACTGGGACGTGCAGGTATGCGTCTTTCAAATCCAAAGAAGACGCCCATTCCCCCCTGCAAAGGACAGCGCAGGATCAACGCGAGGGTTTCCATCCTAAACTTCTTCGGCCTGATTAACTGATTCAACGGCTTCCGGTTCAGGATGGACGCATCCCCGCGTCTTCTTGGGAGCCGAGCCAAGAAGAAACGGCGACCAGAACCCCTCGGTGAAGGGGGGGTCGACCGGGGGAATGGCACCCTTCGCCAGGAGGCCCGAGACCTCGGCCAGAAGAGAATGGGTTCTTCGGCTCCCCCGGAAAGGGGGTAGGGTAGGTCTTGGCATGGAAGTCGCTGGGGGGGACGCGGTGAATTCTATTCGATACCCCCGCTCCACCACACTCAGCACCCAAGTGTGCGGGAGAAATGGCTGACCATTCCCGCACCACAAGGAACGGTTAAGCGGCAGCCCACCGGAGGTGGTAAGGTCCTCCCGAAGGAGAGACCACGTGCCGCCGGGACCCAGGAAGAGGCTTCTTCCCCTTCCAGGCGCCTGCTTTGGAGGGGGACGAGCCTTCGGCTTGCCCGGATTCTGGAGAAGAATGGCCGGGGCAGCGGGGCTTCTTGGGTTGCTAGGCTGGTGTCGAACTTCGCCCCTGCGTGGCGGGCAACGGCTTGGAAGAGAGGGATCGCGATGGAGCGCTTCTTCTTCTTCTTAGCCGAAGATCCCCAGGGAGGAGATCTTCGCCTGAGCCTCATTGAGCGCCTGCTCCGCACTTCACGCGTTCGATGAGGCAAGCAGTGAGTCACGGAATGAACCCCCGAAGAGGACGTCCTGTGACTCGGGCTTGGCCTAGAGCCCTCCGATGCAAGATCGGCGCTAAGGGTACGCAGAGTGAAGCAGGCATTCTCGCGTCGCAGGAAGCTGAGGCGACGTGCCAAATACATTGAGCCTCCGTCTGCCGAGTCACTAGAGAGGCTAGGACAGTCAAAAGCATCCGGAAAAGGGGCGAAAATTTCTGTCCTTTATTTTCCCCCACTCGATTCTTCCGATTCGCAAAAAACTCCCCCTCCCCCAACGAGGTATCTGCTGCGTTTGGCGAGGACCATACGAAAGTTCGCCCTAGCCGCCGCCGAAAGGTCCCCGCCAGGTCCCGGTGCCTCAACTGTTCTCTCCCAAGAAGTGGGAGAACGCAGTCGGGGCGGCCTTTCCCGTTGGCAACTTGGCTGCTAGTCGAGTTCTATGGTCGGAGTCCTCAGGAATGAGTCAAAGTCCCCTCCTTCGGTAAGTTCTCATCGACCTGGGCGAAAGTCTTCACCAGGTACGACGAGAGCTTCTGAGTGAACCTCCCCGGAGCGCTTCGCACAGAAGCGCAAACGTCGTGTGGGAAGCTTCAACGCCTGGACGCGTTCCGGAGGAGGATAGGGAATCCCATATTGAGCTGTCCCTCCTCCACACGCCGCTCGGGCGCGCAGGGCAGCCCGAGACGTTCAGCCGCCATGCGCAGCACCTGAGGGGTGCACGCGGGAAGAGACTCCACCTCCTCCCTCCTCCGAAGCTGCCCGCTGACGTCACGTCCTGCAAGGAGCATCACCCATGTGACTCTCCTCCGAGCCCGAGTCCATCCCACCCGCGCTGTCCTCCGAAACATCGAAGTCTGCGGCCGTGGAGTCCGGGAGGACGGTGCAACAAACAGCGGATGGAGGGCAAAGGCCATTCGACGCACCTGGGCGGCGACACCACAGCCCCCCGGGGACCAAGCCACTGGCCATAGGCCTGGGCCGGAGGAGCCATGGGGCCTCGACTGCACCCAGCCCCGACCCGGAAGAGGGTACAGGCCCGAGAAGTCGTGGGACGACACCCCAAGTCCCATGCACGTAAGCCGAAGGTAAGTGTACGGGTACACCGCCCTTCCCCGGCCGGTACCAGCTTTACCGCCGCACTTGATTGCTCCCAGAAAGAGACAAACTGCTGCACCAGCGGCGCAACCGACCCACTCGATAGCGTATCAAGAAGCACCCCGACGGCACCTGGTGCCTGCGGCTGGGCCACCTACGGCGGAGGCGTGGCGTGACTATAGCCTGGAGGGGCTTCCCGCAAGCGGAAGCCCCGTCGCAAGACCATGCCAGGCTGTCCCCCCCCAGTAGTCCAGCTCGACTGGGGGGGTAAGCCACCACGTACGGGGAACAGCGTAACCTGAGAATGTAGGCTGCAGCGGGTACTGTGGTCCCCGCAGGGTCAGGCCACGAGGTCCTGCCCCGCAGGAACGCCAGAAAAGGCAGGGGCAACCCACCGGGTAACCCCACCATAGGCGACCCGCCGCGGAGAACCGGTGCCGTCGGCCACACAGATACCGCAGCAGGCTTACCCTAAGAGAGGCCCTGGCCGACTGCTGGGGCATCTGCGGAGGCCACCCCAGCGGAGCACCAACTCCCACCCAAGCCCCGAATGGCCCGGATCAGCTTGCGGCGCCGGCTGGGAATGCACTACAATGGCTAGCCGAGGCTTAGTCATGCGGGGTGGTAACGAGCGTAGTCAACACTTGCGGCGTCCCGCAAAGGGAAGCCGAGGCCAAAGCCCCAGGGTTTGTTGAAACATACCCCGAAGTATTGGCCACCGTGGTCGCGGTTATAGTGCCCGAAGACACCGGGACAGCAACCACGTTAGGTGCGAACAACTGCGGCGATGGATTAGCCCCGGCGACCTGGGGCTCACCATCACCACTCACTACTACCGGAACGTCTACCGCCGCCAATCCCCCTAGGGGATTGGCAGAGCAGAACCGCGCTAGCCTGCCCTTACAGCCCCGAGTTCTTAACCATGCGAGCTAGCGGCCCCGGTGGCCGGCGCCGACAGGTCGGCCCGAGAGCCACCTCATCAGCATGCCCTGAGAAGCCGAAGCTACCTCACCTTCGGGAGCACCCAGAAGCATCAGCGGCTTGCCTTGGACGAACCCCGGGCCGGAGCCCGACTACCACCCCCCCCTTCCCCCTGTACGCAACACGAGCTGCGTAACATTCGATGGTTGCCCATTGAAACATCGACAGTCCAAAACAGAAGAGGCGAACCGGTGGTGCGGGAACATGCCTGTGTACGACACACAAAGCATGGGGGGTCCCACTCATGATGGGTGCGGGAATGATTGCGGGGTAGCGTGAGTGCTAGATTGAATAGCGTGCGAAAAACCCTACAAAAAATAAAAGCCGTGCCGTGGAAGGTCCTCCCGGTACCAAACGTCAATACAGCAAAAACCAACTCGTAACTGGAGTCCGCAACGTTAAAGTGAAATTTTTCAAACAACATTTTTCACTATTACGATTTTCACTATACCACAAGCATATATCAAATAATACACACACTAAACATATAAATGTGTATCAAGCAAGGCCGCTAACAAAGACAGTAACAAGCTCACACATAGTCAAAGGCAGCAAAGCAGCAAACACGTGCTCATTGCTGCCGTTGTTTACCTTGTTCCCGCTACACAGATCACAGGACCGCACTGGCGGCAAAGGATACTAAAATAAGAGCTCTCCGACGGCGTAACAGTCTCAGATTTATTCCGTCCGAATGAGCGCTATAAATCCAGTATATAATCCATATATATTCCAATAGATATGTATAGAGTAGAAGTATTCCGAATGAGACTACAACTAGTCATATCAAAATCTCAGTTAATTTTGGGTGCTATAAATTGCAAGAGCTGCGTAACACGCGGTCCGTCCTTGAATACCGCCGAAAACGGAATGAGGAAGAGCGAAGGTCGACAGGGTGTGGCCTTGGGTCACGTCGAGGCCAGTTTCTCTTTTAGGGTGTTATTATGGTAATTGGGGCATTCCCCGTCTCAGAAGGGAAATGCAATCTGTTTCCAGTCAACATTGGTGTAAAGGAAATCAGTTTTCAGTGTATGATTATCACCAATATGCTGTTCAAGTTTTGCCATTACACTTGATGGTGATTTGATCACTTAATAAAGGATAAAATGATAAGGACAATACATGAATTTTAATGCCACATAAAACTTTAACAGCAGCTTACATACCATTGAAGGAGTTAATTGAATGATCATTAAGTGGGGTTCCTTTATTAGCACTTCCAGTGGCATCATTTCTTAGGG
>JAMKCH010045706.1:0-18439 GCA_023653785.1 Ophioderma brevispina | reverse complement strand
ATGCTCTAATTGTTTGTCGAAGTCTGTAAGCTCAAATTAAAGGTGCATTTGTGCTGTCCAAACTTCCTGTTTTTAGATATCCGTGAGATTAAAGCTTACCAAATGAGTTGATTCCGATCTTGCGGTTTTGTGTTATAGCCCCAATTGATGTTCCCACATTCCATAGGCCACGAGTTGCATTTCTGTCCGTTTACGGACAGAAAATACCAAATTGAATTTCTTCCAGATACAAACCGAATTTGCCAATAGGATTAGATATAAAAATCTCAACTTTTTTGAGGTATGTGGGGGATGGCTGTGGATCACGAAATGTCCTTTAACTTAAAAAACAGCTGTTTTAATTTGCTGGATTTCAACTACCAGGGTATGACCAGAACCATACCTTACAGAATTTGTTTCTCTCAAGTGTGGCGTATAGTACTCTGGCTGTTAAAACAGGAAAGCACAATCCTCCACATGAGGTCCCCAGACACTTGCATGCCTCACCACCTTGGAAGGATCTATGCTATGCTAGGCTCACTAATTTCCTGTATAAAATTGAGAGTCACACGATATCGTGGGCCAGAGAAGAGGCTCTATGTTGGTGGGGACACATCCTGACCACCATCTTAAAACTCATCTAATGGAAAAAGGGCTGTAACTGTGAAATAAGGAAAACAAAAATATCTTAACTTTGTTGTCTTGAATGTTCTTTAGATCCAACATACAAGGAACAAAACTGATCAACTTACCAATGACTTCTCTTTCTTTTAATTATTTGGTCTACACCTTAAGTCTTATTTATATTGACACGTAGTGGCATTCAAAAGAACAAAAAGAGAGAGAACAGTGACCCAGTCCTTTGTCAGTTGGGGAGAAGTGCTCAGTTGTACAATGGAGTCAAGGGAACAGTTGTGAGTAAAAGGGGGTTGAGGGTGTATTCTGCCGCTTGTCAGGGTTATGTTTTTATACCAAAAAACAAAAGTTTAGCATTGGTAGTATGAAGTGAAGTATTATTAATGCCCCTTTCTGACCATATCAAGGAAGTGGAAACAATCCTGCATAATTTGCAAATTTTTGTGTGAAGAGTGATTACAGAATCCATGCCGTAAACTCGTTAAGAAACTCTATACACATGCATGTAAAAAACATATTTTTGTTAATTACTCATTAATGCCTTACCCTAAATAATGGGGTTCTGCCACTTGGCTGGTAACGATGCAGCACTTAGTCTTGGTGAAAGATTACTAGCAGGAACACCATGGTTGCCCTTGATCAAGTAGAGTTTTAAGCCTGGACGCAGGGCTCTTGTCGGAAGTTTTGGGAACTCAGTTGTTGTGGTGGCATAGTCTTGGAGTGAAACATGCTTCAGAAGTGGGCTGCTGGCTTTTAGCGGGCGGAACTGGATATGACTGGTGAAAGTTTGGTGCAATTCATGGAGAGTTAACTGGCTCTATCGACAGTATAAACCAATGACTGCTCTGTGATGTAAGCTAACTCTATAATCCTTAATAAACTATATGGTTTGAGTCTACAACGAATCCCAGAAGCATGAAATCAACCAGTCATTGCAATGAACGTTAAAGCAACATTTTAACCTTCTAAGCATTATAATTTCCAAAGACTCCTATACATGGTTCATCACCTAATAAGGAGCATTTCTGTAACCTGACCACTATGGATTCAGCAACATTACACGGCAATAAAGCTGTAAAGTGTTGATTCATAGTGTCTAGGTTACGGAAAACACTGCCTAATAAGCCTGCCACTAAAATATGGGAGTTTCTGTAACCGACCCAATGACAAACTTTTTTCTGACACACTTATGAATTCGAAACCCTTCCGGCACCAACGCACAGGTTTATGCCTTAGATTTCCGCAGTCATAGTGTGTATAGTGGAAATCCACAAAAATATTCCAGCTTTTGTTTATCCCTGGGACAGTAATTCCGTTGAACATGCCTGCCTCTTGCCACCAGTGTGTGCAATGTGCATGCATGGCACTGCTCGGTAATGATTACTTCCAATTGTGCCCATACTTCAATGTGGTTAAGAGTCTTTAACTATTTGGTGGTAAACAAAGTATAGAGAGCACTGTGCCCATGACCTTCCCTCACATCACTATCCCATATGCGAACTATTTGGACCGATTTGAGTATTTCAGGTAATTCACCGTCTCCTTAACTTTCCACATGTTGGAAAACCACAGATCCGCACATACACAGTGTTACACGCGAGTGTATGCATGAGAAGAATTGGCCAATATATGTAGGAGATTCAGATATTTCTGCAATCACCTGATAAAAATTGCCTAGTAAAACCCAATGGGGTTCAAATTTAAGGAGTTGTAACCTGGTGAGTCAAGGATTTTGTCATCTGTTCACTCTTGCATGTATATAGTTTGGGACACCGATTGCTACCATAATTAGTAATTTTCTGTGTGAATATATTGTGAGGGCAATTTTTTGACCCAATCCTTATTTCCTACAGCTACCCACAATTTTTTGGTGTGTGTTTCCTTTGAACAGTTCACGGGTGCGTGTTCCGATCCTCGTTGGGACCCCCCGAGTTACCCGGATATAGTATCGATTTTGAGGTCAGATGAAAGGCCTTTATTTTTCTCATGGTCGTCCTGAAATTTGATCCTCAAATCCATTTTCATTCCAAGAAAAAGCAAAAAACCCTGTTTCGTGGTTGGGTAACATCAATATTGAATACAGTATTGAATAGGGTTTGCAACATGCATAGTGCATCTACCATAAAAACTGCAATTTGGTTCCACGGTACTGATGGGTGTAGTGCACAGTGCTAGGTTCTATAAGTAGAGACACAAACCTTAATCGGAACAAGCAACTTGACTTACTTGCTTCTGACACATGTCAGACAAGGACCCAATGGACATCAAATTGCCAATGCTTATTAATCGTAAACCATAGAAGGGGTCATTCATGCATGCTAATTCCAAGTTCCAGCATCCAAGAAGGACCGTTCTTGCAACTTCAGTTTTTCCTCTAGCGACTGTGAGACCATGAAACAACCCAGCCAGTAAACTATTTTCATGTTAATTTCTACCCACCGTTAAAGCGGGTTACCAGACAAATGTGATTCGACTAAATAAGTCCACCCTTAGTCACCTCCAGTTTAAACTCTACTGTGGTATTCAGGAGGAATTGCAACCAAGTACCAAGTACTTGCACCTATGCATGTACCGTGTAATCAAGCTCGCTGTGCACGTGCCTTACAAGAATTAATAATAATCTCCCAAATATCAAGCAAACGTTGGGCCAATGTCGGCATGTGGTCGGCACGGTCGCAGTCGCAAGTCAACTTCGGTGTGATGTCGAAAAATTGATCATGAAAGTTACTTTAACTGGTTGACAGATGGGTGGCAAAGTAACGTTTGCCCAACGATAAGCTTACGCCGTAATGTAGCTTATTAGAATTGTCATGGACAATGAAAAGAACATTACGTTAAGTAAATTTTAATTTATTTGTGTTTGAAATTTTTGGATCCTTAAGGGTTCTAAAATGGATTAATTTGTCGGGGATGTCGTACTAAGAACAACGTGCCAACGTTTGCCGCAAACGTTGCAAAATTGGGGGCGTGGTCTTGACGACCTCTCATTTTTATTCTTACTAAAATTTTTTAATTGTTTAACCATTTTAATCGCTCTCCTGTTGTGCTACATTTAAGTTTTCTTATTTAAGTGGAGGAATTAAATTGTATTTTTGCAGGACAGTTGGTAATTTGCAGCCTCAAATGTGAACAATCATGCATAAGTCACAATTTTTACATGATTACACCATAGAAAAATAACTTACCTTGTCAGGAATAGCTTTCGTCTTACTGTTACTGTTCAAACTTGATTCATTGCACATCAACTTCAAAACAAGCTACCACAAGATGATTTTTGATAATAATTAGCATAATTTTGACTGAAGCAATTACTAATATTGACCCGACACCAAGCCCAATAAATAATCCACGGTTGACGCAAACTATTTCTGACGTCGGATCAATGTTATGCCAACGTCGAACTTGTAACATTGGACCAACGATAGCCCACTGGCCAAAAGGACGTTTGTCAGACGCCTTTTTGCAACGTTGGTCCAACGGTCCGGATTACGTTTGCGCCAACGTTGGCCCAACATAGTTCTTGGCTATCTGGGATAGTCTATAGAGTCAAACAAACTCCTTCTTAACATGAATGGAAAATTGTGTAAATTAAACTTTGGCCTTGTGGGTCCCGCCATCGTCTTTTATTGGGACTAAGCTTGAAGTTAGACTATCATGACTGTGTGGGGTGGTGATAGATATTTATTTATCCCTACCAAGTCGCTGTTGCAAGGAAGCAGTGTATGCTAGTATAAAAAATCTCTAAACCCAATTCCTTTAATGCGTAGGCATGAGTCACTCGTTAATGCCACTTCCAGGGGCCATGCAAATTAATATTATGCACTGTCAGTCATCACGCACGACTGAAGCCCACTCAGCATTGGAGATTGCATGGTGCCTTGTTCGAAATATTCGAAACCCTAAATACCACCTGCATGTCCGGTTAGAAGTAGAAGTCTTAAGGCACCAGAAATGGGCAGAAAGTTAAACCAAAAAACCCGCCCACAACACGACCGTTAATCCTCTGCTTAAGCATCCCAGTTTCGATGAAAAGAGTTAATCCGATCTGGAAAGCTTAAGTCTTTGCAAACCAATTTTAAAAGGAAAATTAGTTCTATTTTGAATTGTAATCTCTAAATTATTGATATCCAGTGTGTTTGCAATTAAAGCCCCCAGATCTTACCGGAGGGAAAGTGAGTCAATATTAGTTCATGGTATCAGAAGAAGAAAATCCTACAGTTTTCCATTTACCCTGTGAAATCTTAGGCCAAAGGATGTTGGGTTTGGAAGTAATGAATGAAAAATGTGCCTGATTTTGGTTATGTCGACCATATTAATTTTACACAGTACAGAAGTTATTCTATGGGGCTTAAAAAAATCACGTTTTAGCTCGTCCATCAAACGGATTGATGAAATATACGGTGCGAGACGTTACAGATGGGGTTTTGGAGTGAAGGCCACAACTATCAAGATAAAACAATTTCATAACTACATAGGGCCATCCCCCTTAAAAGGCTATATATAGAACCTATTCATTTATTCATTGGTATTGCCCATTCACATTAGGCGCCACCCTTTTTGTCAACTGAGGGTTAATTTTTCAAATTGAGTTAAAAGTTGTTTACTACTTGTTTGTTTCTTGCCAAGGCCTACAGGTTTGTCATAAAAATACCCATCTGGCTAGCTTAATTGTTCCCCCTTCAAATAAAATTCAAGTTACTTGTTTTAATTTGGGTAATTTGTTGAAAAAATTACAAATAAATTAATGTAACCATTGAATTGTCCATATAATGACAATGGACTTGGGCAACAAAAAGTATACACCAGGCTTCCTCTAGGACGTAAATTTGAATGTGGTGGTTATTTCAACTAGATATATGACAAATTCAAGGTGTATTTTGTGACCAAAAAATGGGAATTGACTATAATATTTTAATTCACACTGAAAATAAGTATGGCTCTGATAATTTCAAGGTTTTTTAGAGCTCTTGGTATAGGTAATAGGGACAAATAATGCCAGATGGCGGATAAATTAAGAGAGTTGATATCAATGTTTGTAAAAAGTGGATGTTGACATACTACAATGTGAACGGACAACTAATGATTGTTGAATCAAATAAAAGTGTTTTCAACCAAAGAATGCATTGAAGATTTAAATTTTATGAGTTCCTACAAACAGTAGAATCATTTCAAAAACACTTTCATTGGGAATCAGCAGGATATGGGCTAGTTTTAGGGGTGGATGTGACATTTTTTTTTCTTGTGAATGGACAATTGCATTATTATGGGTAGTTGTTTAATCTCAGGAAGAATTAAGTTTTATTCCAGTCCAACTCGAATTTTTTGAGCAAAGGAACTATCACATTTTTTTATTTAAAATGTTTTTTTTCTGGCCTCTTTGCTTCAAATTATTGTTTCATAAGCCCATGCATTACGGAGCAAGGTAAAAGACAGGGTTTTGAAAAATTTTTAAAAATGGAATGGTTCTGAAATGACATTTTATTTCTTATCGTGTACAAACACTGTGGTTCGCAAATATGATCCAGCCAAGATGGGTACAAAGTCTGGCTGATTGCTTAACTGAATTCCGCAAGGTCCTTGTTTGTGCATGTGGCTCCAGCAGTGGGCAGACCAAGAGGGGTTCCATTGTTGTGGTGCTGTCCACAACCACAGGTAGTATCCTGAAATGCTTCACATGTTGCCCCACTTCTGCAAGGAAAACCTTAGATCGGACAATTCTGGTTCTCAATCTATTAAGGCATCGCCATTCAGCCACATGAGGAGTCCGCTCCAGTGGGAGATGCTCACCAGGTTTCAATACCGATAGATGGTAAAGACAATCAGTGATTTGAAAAAATATTTTTAAATTTGGCAGGAGGATAGCTTCAAAGTGAAGGGATCTAAGTCTGGTAGAATTCTCATAAGTTACCTTTTCCAGCTGTAGTTTTGACAGAAAAGGAAGAGGAAAACGGGCAGTGTTCAAAGATACGATTCTCCATTCATACGTGTGGTATTAAGTGTCCGTCGGGACCAGTAAGACTAAAAATCTCGATCCTGCCTTATTAGGTTGCTCCTGGCCTTATCATTTTCGGGGTATGTTAGGTACGCTATACTTGTTACATCCCAGAAAAAATCTGATTTTGATTGATTTTGCGATTTGTGATTTAGCAAATCACTGAATAGTGTCTTCATTGGTTGATGCAAGTTTCATTTCCCAAGGCGGAATCTTTAACCTCTGTTACGGTGCCAGAAATGAATCTTGAATGCTCTTCTTGACAACAAAAAGAGGGGCTGTACTTAGGTTACTGGGACTTCAGCGGCTTGGCCCCTTCGACACCACAGACCACAAACAGCTCCTTAGCACGTATAAAAGAATTACGGTTATGGGATTCTGGAAAAAAAAACGCATTAGTGGTTTCGCCCGGGGGGGGGCCACTCATGTGTATGTTCGTAAGCACGGCGGAATGACTTTCAAAAATGACCCCAAGCTAGGATTCAAAAAACGTCTTCAAACCGAACCTATAAACAAGGATTTAACCCAAGCAAAGATACATTAAACGAGGAATGGATCGGATGTGATAAATATACCCCAAAACAAGGATTTTACCCAAAGCAAAGATACCCAAGCGCCGCCTAAGCGGGGCTTGAGGATATAATTCTGTTTTGGGTAGACCCGATATCTTTCATCAAACACCCTAAATGAGGATGGGTATGAACTACTATTCCCTAAACTATGATTGCCATTGGCAAACTGGAAAAAGAGAATCTGTACTTTGACCATTCTGGACCGAACATAGCGGATTGGGGGTTCCAGGCGCAATGCTCACAACCATTGATTACACACAGGAAACACCAGGAGGCCAAAACACGCGGAACATCTAAAACAGCGTTCAACCATCCAGAGTGTTCACTTTTCTCCTTTAAAAAATCATAATTTTTGACATTTTTAAACCAAAAAAAGCTAAATGAGGTCCCAGGCAATGATGATTGTCAATCAATCAATGATACACAGAGCCGAAAAACACCGGCCCCATCAGGAAAGAAGAAATCGTCTGGGACGGAAAACTAACATCCAAGGTTAACTTCCACTTTTGTTTTTTTTTTAACCATTGACCATTTTGGACAAAAATAACCCAAATCGGGTTTCGGGCAAATGCTTAATTACCACGGAAATAGGAAAGAAAGAAACCGAAAAAAAAAAACACCGGAACACCCTCACTCAAAAACATTCTAGCGAAACCATCCAAAGTGTTCTACTTTTGTTAAAAATCGTTTATTTTGACGACATTGTGAACAAACCAAAATAGCTGATTTTTGATCTAGGGCCCAATGCTCATCAACTATTGAAACCCAAAGAAGACCGGAAACACCAGGAACCATACAGAAAACCATCCAAAGTATCAACTTTTGTTTGCAACATCATATTTTGACCATTTATATTTTGACCAAAATAGCCAATTACGAAATCATTGCTTTTAATTGAAGGATATTTTAATGTGGATTTTAGTGAGCCATCATTTTTCTACTGATTATCATTGTTTTTTATTAATTTATGTTGTTATCAGTATTTTCTAATTTTATATGACCCGCTGCTGATGCTCCTGCCTGTGAATAACGATAGTAACCAATACCAATAACAAAATCCGAAATTGGGAAAGTAACCAATTGGAAACGAGCTCACCAAACCCACAGCTAAGCTGTGACCACCACGCCTTTTCTTCGGCCGGGCCGGGTTACGCAAAATGGGAAAGTGACGATGGCATGGGTATATCCAGGGATATATCGGCAATAAAGATGGCTTCTGATGAATCGTGGATATAAAATTGAGCTTCATTATAACAATTATTCTGGAGTTAGTGGTGGCTCGTCCTTTTTCTTTCACTTTTTCTACTATCGTGCGACAATTTTAATGCTCGATGCAGTTTATCACCGGACGCACTAAATCATCTGTTAATACCCGGTACTTCCGGGTTTAAAATAGAACGCCAGACGGTGAAGATGCCAACCTGTAAAGATGGTTTAAAATACGGGCGACAACAATGTTGTTAAATTGTAAAAACGCTGTATTAAGCCAAAAGTAATGAATATGTTCCACCGGTAGTTGGATCATTTTTAACAAGTTACCCTAAGCGAGGTGGTCCTATTAAAAAAAAACCCTTTCTTGTGCTAAATCACTATTTTGAGACCCTAAAGGCGGATCCGCGTTTTGCTTTCCCAAAAAGCACACTAAATACGCGTTTTCTTTCACGCGGGTGCTTACTAGTATTATTTCGAGTGGCCCCCCCGGGGGTTCTTGTCATACTAGATGGCCCGAATCATCTAATCAGTCAGAGCGTGCTTCGTCAGTCCTGTGGCGAGTAGATTGTTGGAAGTACCACAGGGTCGGTTAATGGACCGATGACTTCATCTTGTTCAGTGCCCCCCTACAGGATATCATCACTGGCCCACCGGTATTCATTTGTTGTTTAGGGATGACACCAGCTCTACCCTGCTTTTCCACCTCGGGATCGTGACGCAGCCATTTTTAAAATAAAAAAGATTGAAACATGCATTGCAGACATCAGATCCTGGTTGTAAATCCAACAAAGCTTGATATTAAATGACAAGAAGACTGGAGATGTTGTACTTCGCTTTCTCATTTTAGAGGATCGGCTAGAACTCTCAGCCATCTATGATCATTGGCAATTTGTCTATACTCGTCAGCTGAAGCCCGGAACCTTGGTGTCATCTTAGACTCTACTAAGAATGATTCCAATCAGTCAACAGCTTATGCAAAGTGATTGGGCTCTCAATAAGGAAAAAATGGGCAGTTTTTTGACAGTACCTTGATGAAAAATCTTAACCATCAGATTGCGTCCACCCCTTTGTTACATCTAGGCGGGATTCCTGCAATTCCTTGCTGATGGCCTTCCAGAAAGAGAAGTGACCAAGGTTTCAGCGAGTTCAAATGCAGCTGCCCGTCTTGTCCTTAAAAAATACGTCGACGAGACCATATCCACACAGCTCTATACCACTTACATTGGCTTCCAATTAAACAGAGGGGCAGTTTTAAGATTCTACTTCTCACCCTATAATAAGGCCATCCACAGCATGTCATCTGCCTATATCTCGGAAGCTCATCAGCTGTTTCACAAAGTAGAAAACTTGAGTCATCTTTTGCTCCCACTGAGTTAAGTAAATCATGCAACTCATCAACAAAGTTCTATGGTGGTAGATTTTTTGCTTACGCAGCAGCAGCACATTTGTGGAATAAATTCCCCAACAGTATCTCGATTATTAGCTCAGTCAAGCCACTATTTTCCAGTCACGTCTGAAGACATATTCCTTATTTTACAACAAAACATTTTGGCTCACCCCTGTCGTATCATGTTTCTGATGCAGTCCAATCACTAAATATAATTCTGTGATTTTTGTTTTTTTTTTTTTCCCTTTCTTTTTCTTTATTCTCTACCTTACATCCAATCCGGTTGCCTAGGAAGGTTTTAATAGGTTAGGTAGGGGTTAGGACCCAAGAGATAGCCAATACGAAAAGCATTGCTTTAATTGAAAGGAATTTTAAATGTCGGTATTTATAGTTGAGGGCATAATTTTTTACTGATTATCATTTGTTTTTATTACATTAGTTTTTATCAGTAAGTTTTCTAATATTTATATTGACCCGCTGATTAATTTGTCACGCAATAGCCAATAAAGCACAAATCCGAATCGGGAAAGACCGAAAGAACCAATTAGAAACGAGGCTCACCAAACCCCCGCTACAAGCTGTGCACAAACGCCTTTCTTCGGCCGGGGCCCGGGTTACGCAAAATGGGGAAGTGACGATTGGCGGGTATATCAGGGACTAATCGGCGATGTAAAAGAGGCGTTATGAGAAACTCTTTTGATATCAAATTGAGCTTTCAATTATAACAATTATTCTTGAGTTAGTGCTCTGTAATTTTTTTTTCACTTTTCCCTCCTTCTTCGACAATTTTAATGCTCGATGTAAGTTATCGACGGACGCACTAATTCATCTGTTAATACGGTCTTCCGGATAAAATAAACGCCAGACGTGCAGAGGCCAACCTGTAAGATGGTACAAAATACGGGCGACAAATGGTTTGTAAATTGTAAAACCGCTGTATTGAAGCCCATAAGTATGAATAATGTCACCCTAGTTGGATCATTTAAACAAGTACCCTAAGCGGGTAATAGTCCCTATAAAAAACCCCCTTTTTCTTGGTGCTAAATCCAGCTATTTTGAGACCCTACAGGCGGATCCCGCTTTTTCGCCTTTCAAAAGTACCCTAAATCCGCGTTTTTCTTTCAGCGGGTGCTAACAGTATTAATTCGAGTGGCCCCCCCGGGGGTTTCTTGTCCATACCTAAGATGCCGAACTCACAAAAAAAATAAAACAATGATCCGGTCAGAGTGGTTTCGTCAGATCCTGTGGCGGTTAATTGTGGAGTCCCACAGGGCCTCGGTTACTGACCGATTGACTTCATCATTGTGCAGTGGCCCCACTACCAGCTATCATCACTGCCCACTGTATTCAAAGTTTTGTTGTTTATCCTGATGACACCCACTCTACTTGACTTGCCACCCTTGGGATCGTGAGGCAGCCATAAAAAAGATTGGAAACATGCATTGTCCTACATCAGTCCTGGTGTAAATCCACAATCTGATATTAAATGACCAAGAAGACGGAATGTTGTACTTTTCGCTCTCCATTTTAGTAGATCGGCTACCAACTCTCAGTCATCTATGATCATTGGCACTTCTGTTATACATCGCAGCTGAAGCACGGAACCTTGGTGTCATTTTAGACCAGCACTAAGACATGATCAAATCATGTCACAGCTTGCAAAGCTGCTTGGCTCTCAATAAGGAGGAAAATTGGGCAGTTTTGACAGTATGTACCTTGATGAAAAATATACCATCAGATTGGTTCCACGCCTTTGTTACATCTAGGCGGGATTCCTGCAATTTCTTGCTTTATGGCCTTCCAAAAAGAAGTGAACAAAGGGGGTTGGGTAGCGATGTTATCGAGTAGGTTACGAGTTTCAAAAATGCAAGCCTGCCCGTCGTGTCCTTTAAAATCAGTCGCGAGGCCATATCCACACCAGCTCTCTTACAACTTACATTGGCCTTCAATTAAACAGAGGGCAGTTTTTAGATTTCTAATTCTCACACCTATTAAGGCCATCCACCAGCATGTCCATAGCCTATATGCTGAGCTCATCCTGGCTGTATTCACCACCGCAGAAAATTGAGATCATTCTTCTTGCCAGCTGAGTAAATTGCCAACTCATCAACAAAGTTCTATGAGTTGATAATCTTTTGCTTACTGCAGCAGGCAGCACATTATGTGGAATAAATTCCCTAACCGTATCGACTATTAGCTCAGTCAGCAACTCTTTTCAAGTCACGTCGTGAAGACTTTTCCTATTTTAAACAACATTTTTGGACTATGATACGTTATCCTGTTTATGATGCAGTCCAATCACTAATTATAAATGTCTGTGATTTTTTTCCCTTTCTGGTTCTTATTTTCTACCTTCATCCAATCCGGGGTTGCCTAGGATAGTTGTTTTCATCGCGTTACGGTGTTAGGGTTAGAGGCATCTGCAATCAGGAAAGATCAATGACTTAAACCGACAGCGCTGTGGGTACATACACACAGATCCTACAAGCGACGAGTCAGGGGTTCACCATATGTTTCGTAGTATGGGAGGGCAAACTGGGTTTCGTTCTCGTCTATCTGTAGTACAATATATATATAGTTTGAATTTCCATTAAATTAAAAGTTTTTTTGGAAAATTGTGTATAATGATGTATATCATTGGTTTTCACATTAGAATTTATCTATTTGTTATTTGTCGTATTGGTATTTTGTAGATTGGCTCCTTTCTTATGGTGAAGCGCCTAGCGCCTCTGATTAGGCGCTATATCAAGATTGTTATTATTATAAACAAAATTAGACGTGGAGCACTAACAACAATGATTTTAGTCCACTAATCTTGGACATAAATTATCAATTAACAATATTCTTTGTTAACAAGATATATGGATGTTTGTTTTAAGAACACTTTAAACTGTGTTGAAAGTGAATCGGACAATGTCACATCCAACACTACGGCATTTTGCCATGCATATCATTACAAGAAAGCTTTTTTCCTTAATTTTGATCTTATACACAAGTTGGGAACTTATTCTCCAACCAAAATAAAGTAGAGGAAAATAGGGAACTGTGGTTGAGGAATGCGCGCAGAGCTTGACAAAAAAAAATAAACCTTAATTTCCAGTTGACACCTGTCCTGGTAATTTTAGGCATGTTATGATATATCACAACACCTAAACAATGTGACACACCGGGCATGTGGAAAGGAAGCAAGGTGATTAGCTATGGAGGGGTCGAAGCCCAAAGGGAGAGGACGGAGGGAATGGTTTAAAACCAACAATATGATACTATGATCCCAAAATTTTGAACATGCTAGGAAGGAAAGACAAAATTAAAAAAAGTGGCGCACTTCATTGAAATGGACCATTTTTGAAATCACTTGTTGTCACTAGACCAAATCAATTGTAATTCTACTGCGGGCATTCTTGTCTTATTTTTGTTTAGGTAAATGACTTTGATAATTCATGTAAATTCAGTGTTCGATTTAGAGGGGTTTTTTACATGCACAAATGCTGTTTCATAACACCCTTGGCCCATTGTGCATGTGAAATTTTGTGCTGTGCATGTAAATTTGTGTGCAAATTCAGCTCTATTTTCAAGGGAAAGTTCTAATTGTGCATGTAACTTAATTTCCTAAATCGGGACAATGAGTAATTGTTGGTTTAAGTCAAGGTGGACAAATGTCTTGACAGGCTTGTGCTTCTTTTGTACCTCCCTCCATTGATTTGTATTTTTTAATTGTTTTGGGTGTTTTGATGGAAATAAATTTGAATTGAACAAGGTGACAGCGAATACGGGGTGAGAAAAAACTAATTTACATATCAAAGTCCATCGTCAAACTTTTTCTTCTGCAACGCAGGCCCGACAAATTTACACTCTCCCGGTCTCTATCCGCCAACTTGCCCAGTTGACCGGCCTATATCTCTGAGCTCATTCCAGCTGTATTCACCACCGTGAAACCTTGAGAATCATTCTTCTGATCCCAGCTGAGGTAAATTCTTGCCAACTTCATCAACAAGTGCTATGGTGATAGATCTGTGCTTACGCAGCAGCACATTTGTGGAATAAATTCCCTAACAGTATCCGATTAGCTCAGTCAGCAACTCTTTCAAAGTCACGTCTGAAGACTTTCCTATTTACAACATTTTGGCGCCTGATACGTACCTGTGTCTGATGCAGTCCAATAACTAATTATAATTCTGTGATTTTTTTCCCCTTTCTTTTCTAGTCTCTACCTTCATCCCAATACGTTGGCCTAGGATAGTTGTTTCCATCAGTGTTAGGTAGGTTTAGAGGCATCTCATCCAGGAAAGGATCAAGACTTACACCGATGTCGCTTGGGGTACATCCAACAGATCCTCACAAGCTGACGATTCAGGTGTATCCCCATATGTTCTTAGTATGGGAGGCAAACTGGGTTGTTTTCTCTTCTATCTGTTAGTAACAATATATATATATGTTTGGAAGTTTTCCACTTAAATTAAAGTTTTTTTGAAATTGTGTAGAATTGATGATATCATTGTTGTTGTAACATTAGAATTTATCTATTTTGTATTTGTCGTATTGATAGTGTTGTATATTGCTCCTTTCTATGTGAAGCGCTAGATGCTCTGCATATTAGGCGCTATATCAGATTGTTATTATTAAACAAAAAGTTAGAAGTGAGACACTAACAACAATGTTTTAGTCCAATAACTTAGACAGAATATCACTTGACATATTCTTTGTTAACAGGAAATACTTGATGTTTTTTTAAGAAACCACTTTTAAAATGTGTGTAAAGTGAACAACGGACAATGTCACATCAAAACAATGGAAGTTTGCATGATATATAAACGAAAGCTTTTTTTTCCTAATTTTTATCTTACTAACCAAAGTGGGACTTATTCTCCACAAAAATAAAGTAGAGGAATAGGGAAAAATGTGGGGTGAGGAATGGCAGCTTGACAAAAAGAACCTTAATTCCAGTTGACACCAGAAATGGTCATTTAGGCATGTTATGATATATCACAACACCTAAACATGTGACACCGGGCACGTGACAGGAGCAAGTTGGATAAGCTAGGGGAGGTGTAGAGCCCAAAGGGAGGAATGGTAAAACCACAATAATGATACTCATGATCCCAAATTTGAACATGCTAGGAAGGAAAAGACAAATTTCATCAAAAAGTGGCAGCCCTAATATGAATACCTTTTGAACTAACTTGTTGTCACTAGGCCAAATCACTGGGACTTCTACTGCTTGCAGGCTTGTCTTATTTTTGTTATGTAATTGTTTTTGTATTCATGTAATTTCAGTGGTTCGATTGATTTAGAGGGGTTTACATGCACAGATGCATGTTAATAACCATTGGCCTGTGCATGTGAAATTGTGGTGCATAGTTAAATTTTGTGCCAATGCAGCCTATTTTCAAGGAAGGAAAAGTTCTAATTGTGCATGAAACTTTAATTTCCAAATCGGACCATGATGTAATTGTTGGTTTTCAAGTCAAGGTGGTACAAAGGTCTTACAGGCTTTGTTTCTTTTGTACCTCCTCCATCTGATGTATTTTTAATTGTTTTGTGTTTTGATGGAAAAATAAATTGAATTGAACAAGTGACAAGTCGACTGGTGAGAAACTAATTTACATATCAAAGTCCATCGTTCAAATTTCTGCAACGCAGGCACGCCCCAAATTACACTATCCCGGTCTCTATCCGTCAAACTGGTGGTGCAGTTGAAGGATAGAGTTTCTCGTCAAATGGTGCCCATAACTGGCTGGTGATGGTAGCTAGCAACCACAATTAAAAAATATGCTATTGTAAAAGGAATGGTGGCTTCTAGTAGTCTGTAGCTTAGGAAATGGGACATGCATGGCTTGGCACGAATCACGATCATTCAGTTCGGGGGAACTTATAATTACAAAGGGACATGTCTGTATTTAGAGACTGTTTTCATAAATACGAGACCGTTGGTATAGTAATTATAGACCGTCATCTGAATTACGCGAAGGGTAAAACGGTTTCATAATCGGATCCAACATGATCTTGTTTCTTACATCACAGACTCATGATGTGGACTAGTCCGTTCAGAACGACCTCGGACAAGCGCCAGCAGCGAGGTCTGGAAATAGTGTATTGTGTATTCAAAATGCTTTAGTATTCATTACCGTACAAATGAATAGGCTGCGGGAATTTTTTTTACCGCAGCCTATTCCCCCATTCCCCCTATATTGAAGCATTTGGCCCTTGAAACGGAAAGTAAATACCTGAGACGATCATGGGTCCGAAAATTCACCCTAATCACAGATTTTTTACCTCTTTCATGTTCAAAATCCAATCGAATAAATTTGCTCTCAAAGCCCTCCTAAATGTCTTCCAGTGCGAATCAACAAACGCTGCGGAAATAGTCCACTAGAAGGACCATGTTATCCCACTGACTTGCCACCGAGCGCGTAGCGCGACTTCGAGCTCGGTGGCGAGGTCACAGGGGGATGGACACAGGGAGGAACGAGGGTCCTTCTGGATGGACTAGCTGACAATACGGTGTACATGGGAAGACTTTCTTTGACCAGAAAAGCATATAGAGACATAATTTGCAACTGGTGCTGTGGAATAAAATTTAGATAAGGTTCAATGAGCGTAGGGGTACGAAAATAGTGAGATGAGTAAATTTAAACTAAAACTTTAGTCATCTCCATATCCATGATTTAGTCGACAGGGTTGATTTTAACATCACGTCAACTTTAAATGGTGGAAGGAAAGCGCTCGCGACGCGCGCACGACAATAAAATTTTGAGAGTTGTATTATTGAGACGCACTTTGAATATGTATAAGCTGGTGAGGCGGTTAATGCATCTTCGTGTCAGTGAATGCAATACGAAGGTTCTATGGGAAAAATGAATATCGGTAGGGTGTTAAGGTGGATGCGGGAAGGGAACATGAAGTTTTTTACTATGCCTTCTACGGCTCCTATAGTCTGTTGCTGGTAGAGTGTAAGTATCTTTGTTTAGACCCACTAAGCATGCGTATCTTGGAATCATGTGAACAATATGTTCTTTGCGTCGTTCTTGAAGTGTATTCCGCCAAAATTTGAAGGCATTGTAGCACAATCTTTTTGCCCATGGTTCATTCATACAGAACACTAGGTGCTCTTTCTTTGTTACCATTTCCAGCTTTTGAATTCTTGATTTGTAAAGGGATCCATCCATCTAATGTATTCCAGAATCGGGCGGAACAAGAGTCTCATTAAGCGGATGGTTTGTTGACTTCTCTTCTGCAGAACCACAGGTTTCTCCGCAGAAAGCCAAGGGGTTTTACTGGCTTCTTGTGGTATTAATTCTGTGGACATCCCATTGCAGTCTGCTGTCCAGTTCCACACCCAAGTAGGGGTGGGATGCAACCTCTTTCAATATTGACCACAAAGCTGAAATTGGGTAGTGGGTTCTTTTTGTTGGTAATCTTCATTATGTAGCATTTGGAGCATAAATCCATAAGCCATTATCTTGCCGCCTTTTAAGCGACCTAATGGCATAAAAAAATATTCAGACATAATGAAAAGGACCCTTACTGAAATACTTCCACAAGTTTGAAAACAATTTGGATGTTTACATTAATTCTTTAAAAAAAAAAAAAAAAAAAAAAAAAAAAAATCCAGAGGGGGAGGTGGCAGTTCGTGGCACTTTCTGCAAAAAGGATGCTGACATTACGGCCAGCAGTTACAAAACTTGAAAAGAATTGCTGTCATCGCCTCACAGACCATTGCTATTGTATATGTGCTAATCCGGCTAATCCTCGGCACTGGCCAGATCAATATCTGGTAGCCCTACCGAAGTCCGAACTTGTTTAAGTCCGAAAGATTTCCCTATGGATTATCACTTAGCCATTGTTAGGTTGCTTGCTAAAACGTACGGCAAATAATAAGTGATTTAAAATTTAAACAAATAGATGACGCTTTTTGATACACTAAAAACAATAAATTAACAAATCAATAAAAATTGGAAATTTATTTGTCAGTAAAGATGCAAACCAAACAGACAAAACAAAACAAATTTTGGAAAGTTTGAAGTAAAAAGGCCATGAGAAGTTCTATATTATTATAAGGCCAATAAACAAATAGCATGGTTGGGGAAAGTTGGATGTTGAAATTTTTTAACAATCTCGCAATTAATTTAAAATTTAAAAGGGCCATGTCAAAAAATTTAACATTTACAATACTCTCACTCAGTAATTGCCATGTTCAAAATCGATCGTACTCGATAGTATATCCTTCTTCTTGCTGTCAACAATGGTTAAGTAGAGAGTACGCTCGCGACTTAAACAAATTCGGACTTCGGTAGGACATGCGCAATATATTACTACAGGCCTAAAGTACATGCCTGAATCTGGTCTGAATGCTTTGTGGTCACAAAAACATGACTAGTTACACTCTAAATTCGTCAGGGATGTGAACACCTTGGTGTTATGTTCCAGAAAATTTTGGCCACGAACTGCCCCTCCCCTGGGAACTCTTCCTGTTTTTACAGAATGTAACATCCAAATTGTTTCAAACTTGTGGAAGTGATTTCAGTAGGGGTCCTTTTAATTATGTATGACATATTTTTTATGCCATTATGTCGCTTTAGGTTTGATCAAATCATCTTGGAGTTTCTCAAGGGGGGCATCTGTTTCCCCGTCGAATAAACAACACAATCATCCAGCAAAGAG
>JAMKCH010045705.1:0-11437 GCA_023653785.1 Ophioderma brevispina | reverse complement strand
ACTGATTGCCTTGTAACAGGGAGCAAATAATAATACTAAGTGTTTCATATGACTGAGGTATCAAGGGGCCACTTGGGTCACATTATGAGGTCATTAACCTTAAACTTATATGTGTGTAACGGTTATTAATTGTAATACGTACTACTTATGGATCTGTGCCTTTATATCAAGGGGCGGCAAATATTTTATGTAAATAAGCTTCCTACATTTAGGTTTATTAAATCTGACGGCATTCCATTGATTTCAATTTAACATGGAAAATGTTGTTTAACAGAAATAGGTTGTAATATCTTCATTTGATTTGATTGATGTTTTTCATTTGACTACACAGCAGATGATGTATGTGAGAGCTCACATGCATGAATGGGGGGTACATGCTTCCGTGCCTTTAGTGGAGAGACTCCTGGTAGTTCATCTTATTATGTGTAATGTAGGCCTGGTTATAATGGCTTACGCTGCGAGGAAGCGCGGTTGGCGAGTGGTATAGATTGATAGCATACCATATCCTGTGATGCATGTTGGGTTTCTTTTGCTGTGTTTGTTTAGAAGGTACCTATGGCCTCCCCAACGAATTCTGCCAGGCTTGCGTAGTAAACCAATGATAAGGTGCAGAATGTAAGGGAGGGGAATAGAACTCTACCCTCTTTGTTTAATGGTTATGGTTTTTGAGCTGTAAATGATTGCATTCATATAATCTGCAGAAAAACCTAACCTATAATCTAAAGGTGCTTCCAATAGTCAATAATCATGAGCAAGTGATTTGCCCTGTTTTATGTCAATGTGTTCATGATTGTCGAAATTGACCTGCCCTCTATAAACAATCCAAGAGCTTTAGCCAAAAGGGTCAGTAATTTGTGATGCAATCTGGGAGAACCCGCCACATGGTGCAAAAATTTATATTTTGAGTTTGACTCAGGCAAAGTTTGAAATATAAAGTTTTTCCATTACTTTTTACTTATTTTACTTCTATGATACCCTTCACACGTTATGACTATACAAGCTGACAAAAATAAAGTTAAAACATAACAGATTTAAAAAAAAAAATTCTTTATTTTTCAAAAAGGTCCTGTAGCGACATCCGACAGGTTTCCCAGATCAAATCACATTTGCTTTGATTACAAATTAGCGTTCATAGGTAGTGATCATAAATCTTAGTTTGAAAATTAGTATGTATTTTAAAAGGCCCTGGTCTGATCGCTAATAGCTCCATCCCCAGAACCCGAGATTTTACTGGAAGTGGTCAAATTTTGGTATCAGAAGAAAAGCTACTATTTCTCATTACTCTGTGAAATCTTAGGCTAAGGATGTGGTTTGGAAGTTGCGAAAATGTGCCCCCATTGGTCAATCAATATTAATCATGTTCTAGGCCTCACATCAAAACTGATTGAAATAAACGTGTGAACTTTTTTTTTACAGGTGGGTTTAGGGTGAGATGAAACTTCAGATACTAATTCGGAGCATCCCCTTTGACAGACTAAATGATCATAGCAAATTTCCTAATAAAAGCACACTTTAACCCCAAGTATCGGCTACCACTTGTTAGCCTTACACTGATTGCTGATAAACTTAACATTTAGTATTCAGGATATGCTGTAATATTTACATGATATGATGCATAGAACCAATTAATTCAGATGGACAAATTGACATCTTCATTTTATAATTTATTTTAGCAAATATTGATCTAATTGGAAACATGCAATACAATCCAAAAATTTTATGCCCCATTTGGGGGATTTTTTTATTTCCGTTGATGTTTGATGACTCTGTGCAGCCGCGATGTTTTGAATGGACTCCGGGGGGTACTTGTTTGTAAGCAGGTGCTAATAACTGGAACACATTTGCAATGGTCAGCAGAAGCGCCAGACAGAACCCTGCGTGAACAGTGTGAACACTCACAAGTAAGAAATTTGTTTGACATTGAAGTAAAGATCTGGGAGCACCCAACTATGTGTTTGATAAGTTACGGCTCCAAGGGGTTTTGAACCTGTAACTCTCTGATCATGAGTCGATCCCTGTAGCCGCTGCGCTGCTATGACCCCTTGTTTATATGGTAATTACACACAATAATGGTTATAATAACAAAGAAACAATAGAAAAATAAGAATTGGGAAATATCTAAATATGTATTGTTTTATTGGAAAGCATTACTCCTCTCTCAGAGTAATCATAGTAACTTATTTATTTAGGCGGGTGGGCTAGTGCTGTGGGTCTTAGCTTCCGGGCTTCCACACCACTGATGAGCCTGGGTTCACCCTCGATTAGCCTGCCATTTTTTATGTGCGTTTGGTTTTTCCAGTCCATACTCAGCCTCACGGTTTTTCGGTACGCAGTTTTCTGCTTCCTAAACAAACTGGCTTTCATCCCCCTAACATAAATATTTGTTTAATATGCAAAATGATAAACGTGAATTGAAAATTTCATGACCACTATATGACACGATAGTTTTGTTAATTACAATACGTCCTCCTCCTCCTATTTCTTGTTTTTAAGATATACCAGATTTGCCTGAGTAAAAACCCTTGCAGACACACTCACTGTGTCCATCTAACAGGCGCTTCATCTGTCACATGCCAGTGTGCCCCTGGCTATGTTGGCGAGTATTGTGACAGAGTAGATACAGGTATGTGAAAGTACGAATTTTTCTATTTATAACTCAGACGGGCAACACCCCGTATTGTACAGCTCTGCACAGTAACCATTCATAATATCGCATCGAGCCAGGTTAGCATTACCGTAGGATGTTTTTGTAACCTGACCAGGTTTAAATGACCACTATGATTCAACAACCTTAATGGAAAGAAAGCTTGTAACGGTTGTTGAATTCATAGTGGTCAGGGTAACATGGTCAGGCAAACACGGGTCAGGCTACGGAAACGCTTATTGTGCTTCAATCATTGGGAAGCAATAATTTTATATTTGTGTAAGAGACTAAACAAAAAAGTTTGTCGTGCTCTTGATATCACTCTAGGTGAAGGTTATCCGCCATTTATCGCCAATAATTTTATAGAAAAACTGTGCATTGAAAAACAAATTCACAAACTGATTCCCAACCCTATGCCACAAAACCTAGGGGAACCTTGTCAATTGGGGGATTCTTGGATTTGGTCAGGTACCATGCTCATTCCCAAAAAAAGGGGGACTAGAGGCAATTGGGATACTGCTAGGGATATCAAAATTCACAATCAAGTTCTTGTCCCACTAGGGGTATAAATTCAAATGTGATGGTGACTGGTGCAATGATACAAATAGAAAAACATAATAAATATCAGCACAAATAACCCCGAGGTGTAATTTTTCTTTTGCAGTAGTACAGTGTCATACTTTCTCTGCATAACTGGTGATTTTTAAAGGTATATCTTTATTTATATATTGAGAGCAGGTCCTGCAAAGGGTATATTTTCACTGTAATTGGTTCTGTTAGGGGGATATTTTCACTTTGGAACCCCTGGAATGAGCATGGGTTACCAAAAACCCTTGAGAACCCCCCTGGACGCATGAACCCCGCCAGCGCTCGCAAGTGGCTGAAGCCTGCTATAAAACTATTACGTGGATCCGTCTGCTCATACAATCCACGGTAAGGGTATTTAGCTGGCTGACTTTTTTCAGTTTGTAGACTTAATGGACCCATCTTTTTCACATTCCATGCTGGGACAATTGAATATTAATTATTAAAGAACAATCTACAGATGTTGATCTTAAAAAGGAATTTTTATTATGGGAATAACAGCAATTTTTTGAAAAAAATAAAGATTTGATGTCGACCGTAACGGCATTGATTGGTTTATTATTTTGCTTCGTGGGACCCATTCATGTAAAAATGACGTACGTTACCTACATGGAAAAAAACAAACGAATTACGTCATCCGTACGTCGGTAGTTTTGAATAGTAGGAAAGGTAAATTTTATGTACTGTTATTATACATAGCTAAACGGTGTCCCGTTTGTAAAATTAACAGCACTTTGGGCAGGAGGTCATCATGTACAGACCTTGAATATTCACTAGTCTGGATTTATATATATCGGTCGCCCTTGAAGAGGCAACGATATCTGATACCCGACACGTGACCTGGTACCTGACACGTTACACCAACCATTCCTCTCGTTACCGTTTATAACTACATACGGCAAAGCAGCAAGCATTCTGCATCTCCGTTGTCACAGCATAATCGATCATAGATGTGAGACTATGAATTTGAAAACTACATCAATGGATAAGCCTTCCTCTATAGCCATGAATACAATGAGAGTAATGGTCCCGTGGATCTGACGGCTGACTCATGATCTGAATGTTGCGGATTCGATCCCCGGTGCGGCCACTGTGTCTCGCCTTTTTTTTTTTTTTTTTAAAGAAATGTTAAAGTATTTATATAGCGCTTTACACAGCGTCTCAAAGCGCTTTTACATATTCCGCTGTCATTAGGATATATCACATTTTCACAAATTGAAAATTTTGGCAGCCAATTATATGGCGCACTGTACATGGTGGAGTCTGGCCCACTCGCTTTGCAGCGAGAGATGGGCATCTGTTCTGGTGTGCACAGATCCGTCCTTTACCTTTTCGCTGATCGAGCTCTGCCCGGTACTGTCTTTCATTGAAAAATATGAAAAATGAACACTGCTTGTGATTACTAGAACATTAAATTTAAAATAATCAAAATAAGTAATCAAACTAATTTTCAATCAAATTTTTTTTTTACAAAGGGTTTCACATTCAATCATGCTTCTGTTAAATTACTCTTTGCATAACTCAAACTCCAGAAACTTCCCCTTGCAAAAGTAATCTCTATCAACATAATACCCTTGAACTACTCGCCATGGCTACGAGCTATCCGCTCTGTAGCCATGCGCACCTGGATACACTCTAATATCAAACCATCCCTATTATAAATTATATACACCCCAAAACCTTGCACTCCTGGAGTTTGCCTCAGAAAGGGAATTTGAACTAGAATAATGACATGTAAGGGCTCGTTGGCAGTCCTTGAAGGTCCTTGAAGTCCTGGAATTTCAAATTCCTTTTCCAGAACTTGAAACCCTGGAAATTCACAAATGATCCTTGAAAGTCCTTGAAAATTGCAGTCACTGTGGTGATGATTTTTTATTTTAAATGAATTCATGGCCAAACCACAAGTAAAGAATTTTATCATCCTTTGCGACTTCAACGGCAATGGAATTTAAGAATCTATTTCTTTTAATCCCTTATTCTGCTATTACAGGCTGTAACTATTACTGAATGTGTCATAAATGCAAAGAGCAACACGCATTTTGGGTTTGTTTTTGTCTTGTCCGGTGTATTGAGAGAAGTTAATGTTCTCTTAAAAAGTGAAACTAATTGGCAACATGCTACCAGTAAGGATTTTTCGTATTCCGTCTGAAAATGAAGCGAAATACGGACGGAAAGTTAACCCGAAAAAAAAATGGAAAATGGTCGCGTCAATAAATAAAAAAAGTGTATATAAAAAGTAAGAAAATAAGAAATCAAGAAATGTAAAGTTACGAAAGAGGGCAATATCTTTTTCAAAACAAATAAAAGAACATATATTTGAAAGATTTCAATTTATAAAAGTCCGGTTTAAATGGTTTCCGTCATCGTTTTTTACTCCGACTTTCAGAGTTTTACCCACACATTAATATCTTGAGTTAACCATTTAACTTCTGTATGCTAATGTCTTCTGAAGGATTTTTATTTTATCCTACTATTCAACTGCAGTGGTGCAAGGGTAGTACGAACCTTTCAGTTTTAGACTTATTTTCACTGCTCTTTATAAAAGAAAAATACTCCATAGGAACTTAGTTCCTACTGACATTTCCTTAAATGGGGCTGTTCCAGACGGCGGAGCTTTGTCCATTTTTTCAGCAAAGCTGTATTTTAAAGACTCTATCTCATGAAATGCGTTTCAGATGTCGTAGGTAGCCTCGGTTTTTTAGTTATGAGCCATTAAAGTGCTTTAAGTCATATTTTTAATGTTACTAAAGATAACAATATGTCCTTATGGACTGTGTTCATCCTACAGTTCCTAAAGGGGAAACTATCAGAATCAATGGTGGAACTTTCCTTCCAATATTTTTTTTTCAGCGAAATGCGGTATTAAATAGCTCTCTCATGATGCATGTTGTATATAGATGGCTCAATTTTCAAGCTATGATCCTTAAAATTTTGACCTTTCTTATTTTCTTATAATTCTCCATAGGGACTTGTTCCTACTGACAGTTCCTTAAATGGGGCTGTCAGAAGGTGGAGCTCTGTCCATTTTTTTTCTAGAAAAGCTGTATTTTAAAAAGAAGCCTCTTTCATGATGCAGTGCAAATGCTTGTAGGGTACTTTGTTTTTTCAATGTTATGAGCCATAAAGTTGACTTTTCCGAGAAGTTCATATTAATGTACTACAAGAGCTGAACAATATTTTTCCTTCCATTATGGACTGTTTTCATACTGCAGTTCCTAAAGGGCAACTATCAGAATCAGATGATGGCACTCTCCGCTCCATATTTTTTTTTTTCAGGATGCGGTAATTTAAGAGCTCTCTCATGATGCCAGTTGAATAGATGGTCAAGTTTTCAAGCTATGATCCTTTAAAAAATTTTGACTTTTATATTTTCTTATAATTCTCCATATGGACTTAGTTTTAAAGACAGTTTCTTAAAGGGGCTGTTTGTCAGACAGTGCGTTGTACCACATAACTATAAACAAATCTTACAATATTTGAATGAGCTACAATGTTAGTAGTCAAATGACGCAACCATTCGTAGTTTTTTGTGTGAAACGTCGTCCAATATTTTGCATCATTGTTCGTTTGGAATACAAAAAATCCGTACTACAACAGTAGTACAACCTTAGGTCCTGAAATTAGCTCATTTAGAGCCTTGAAAAGTCCTGGAAAAGTCTTGAATTTTGGAAGGAGTGGGGGTACGAACCCTGCATGTAGCATGAAATGCACTTGTTTCATTTGATATCTAATGAAAACAAATGTCCACCTGATGTGTTAATATTTTATTAGGATTCCCCCCTCAAATCATGATGATATTTTTGTCAATATGTGTTGTCCAAAAGTATGGTAATTACGAAATATTGTGTCTTTACTAAATATGGTGGTGGATGATAATTATGGCCAATGGGCATGCGTTGTTTTTTTCTGGAGAATGTTCTCGTGTACTCTTTAGTGTTGTAAAAGTACAAAAGGTCAAACCGTCGTTTCAGACCAAAGAAATGTGGCCAGGTAATCTCTTATTGCGATTTAGTTAGGTTAGGACCTTTCAGTCTCAACATTAATATAAGTAGCGAACAAGATCTTGGTTCAGTAGTTCATAAGGTTGTCTAGTGGCTACACGAAATATTTTATAGCACAAGTATAGTCTTATTCTTTTTTCAGTGGCAACTTTGGGATTATTAAATTGTTTAAATTAGTTTGTTCTCTTTTCAACATCAGATAAATTCTTGGCAGTTTAATTTTGTACATCATCAAAACTACATTTTATAGAAATATGGCCAATACTTGACACAAGTTATTCAAATTGACCATTCTTTCCTTAACCAATGTTTTAATCATTTGCATTTGTACCTATTGAAACCCCTGTATGCAAATAAGATTTTGACAATGATGAAGTTAAATTACATGTATTGTTCTTTCATTGGTATTGATGATGATAATAATAAATGTTAAACTTTTACACAGTGATAATTATTTCACTTTGAAGTAGAGTGTATTTGTGTTGTGCATTCTACTGCTTCTTTGTGCACTTTAGAGTGGGCAATGTCAACAACTCAAAGAGAATACTAAACTTCGGCTTTTTAGTCCTCCCATGTCGCGGTGAGAATGATGTCATCTCAATGTGAACTGCTTCATAGTCTTTACTGATATACTCGATTCGCGCTGATATAGGGACAACCTGTACTTTACTACGGGTGAGAGGCGCACAGCATTAACCTTTGCAGCATTCCTTCTCCGTGCGTTCTTAATACTGTGTGCTCTATGGTCAATACGATTTGCAGGTTGTTAAACATAGAGGGTCATTGGTAAATGGAACGTACGTTAAAATGTGAAATACTACCTGTATAAGCCAGGTGCGCTACTGAATTCTGAATATGATAACAATGGATTTTGCACTGTCCACACAGGTGATATGGGGCCTCATCATTACTTTCATATGTTACCTAAACTAATATGACTAATACAATAATCAATACCCACTGATAGGTCCAACATAGTTCTTAATAGTTAAGCAAATTCTTTCAATATGGCTCCATGAGGATACAGTGAAGATGTGAAGAATATTTTCATTCCTATAACACCGTTTTTACAGTAAAGTGATGTGAATGATTATAAATCGATTGCATTAAAAATGTACAAGTTCAATTCAGAAAAGTACAGTACACAAAATAAGTTTGTACTTGGCCCTTTTCCCCTTTCATGTCACTTTCTATTGTTAGGAGGCCGGGAAAAGCGCTTCTTGGAATAGATAAAATGATTCTCTCTATTTCACCTATGGATATGACCCAAAACTTACCCCCCAACCTCCTATATTAGCGTGAATTGAGTATAATAACGTAATCCTGTTGTTTTCCCTAGGGTTCTGGAGCAATGCCTGCCTAATCCTGTGTGATGGAGTACTTGTAACCCAGGTCCTTTTGTCAGTATTGGCTTCACATGCAGCTGTTTGCCAACATTCAGTGGTATCAACTGTGAACTAGGTAGGTCAGTCTCTGTATTACATTATTCACTACACTACTTCCGATTATAGAAAAATACAGCACTCATCATTTTTGGTGTTGTCTGCTCACATATCAGCACAAAAGGATTAACTTTGGTTGTATGTGTTTGGAGTGTCCATCCAAGTATAGTAAAAATGTTAAACCAACACTTATTGGACTTGCTGATCAAAATTGGGAGAAGGATGGAACCTTATTCACATATCTCTCATTATGATAATGAGCTCATTTGCATATTTTTTGAGGGCACATGTGTTGCAGTTGGATCAGCGCTTGCCTCATAAGCATTACATTGTGGGTTCAAGCCCCACTGTCGCCAATGTGTTGTGCACTTGGGCAAGGCACTTTACCTTGTTGCCTCTCTCCACCCAGGAGTATAAATGGGTACCGGCATATGCTGGGAATGCAAAACAGACTTATTGTGTGGGAGGAGTGGTGAACCCCCCACATCAACATTATATGAGGGAGTCTGACCCAAACGCCCAAAGACAGAGAGAGATGGGCACTCTGCCTGCGGGCGCACCATTTGCATTTTGCAGAATGATGACAAAATAAGTAAATATTTTAGCATGTACTGTGCCTGTCTTGGAATTTAGTAACCATAGAGTTTGTGCTTATTTTCAAAAACATTGAATCTTAACTTTTATTACCAGTTAGGTCATCCTAATTGGGATTGAAATATGTTTCATCTTGCAAAACTCATTTTTAGCCTATAATATATAGGCTATTGTCATCACGTAGCAAATTAGGAAACCCAATATTGTCTCATGAACTAGTCTCTCATGTCTTGTCCAATTCTTTTGAAACTCGCAGGTATGCAAGTAATGACATTTATTTGAAAAGTTATGTTGTGGATTTTGAAAATTCTGAGCAGATGTTGCGTTTTGGGGCATTTTGTTCGGCCTTTTGTGTTTTGGGCATGAATTGTGTTGGTAGGCAAAGATTATGCTGAATTGTCTGTTGTCCTACAATGTAGATGCATGCTGTGTGAAAGCTGAAAGCCATGCATTATCAATGCTGGCCTGGAGAGGCATTGCATTTGCAGCCTAGTCTGATAACCACTTGGCAGTAAATTTCATGCTTATCTAGGTAGATGATAGTTATGTTATCAACTTCAATTAGCACTCTCCAATTCATAGTTGGGGTTGTCCTTGATTTTGACATTCAGTGGCTAGCTCCATAGTAATATACAATTTTGGTTTTTACTTGACCATACTTGGTTTCATTTCAACTTTAATGCTTTTAACTAGCAGTGGTTATATGTTTCAAGCCATTTTCATCTTCTTAGGACTCAAGTTGTGGGAGATATTAGCTGAACAATACTTTTGTCAGAATACCTTTTCATCAACAAACATCACAGAAATATATTTGTTGTTGAAACATTATATAACAAATGTTGAATACTCGGTATATAATATTTGTCACAAAAACTATGATCAGGCCCTTGGCCTTAGCCTTTTTAAATTATGTTTCTTTTTTTAATGTGGTAAATTAAATATAGTGTAAAAGACAAATGACTAAATAGTAATTTGTCTTTTCACACTATAGTTTATTGTCATATCAAATAAGAAACATTTTTCTACCACCTATTTCATTTTACACTTGATCTTGGAAAAGTTGTATTGCAATTGTGTGAATGTTTTTAGTTAGGATAAAACCAAACTTTGTCTAGGCATGGTACTCTTTGAAGTGTTAACCGAATTAAAAGATAACAAGTTAACAGATTTTGAACACAGAAATAAACAACAAAAGATTAAATTAATAGTACATCAGCATCTATAGTACTTTGTGGAATAATCACATTTTAGAGGAAAATGTATTATATTGAGAGCTGTTATTAACATGATCAAAAGTATGGTGCAGGTTTATTATTTTCCCGTTCTGTAGCATGCATTGTGTGAAAAAACCAAGTAGGCTACATTGTAACTGCAAATGCTTACCTCAGGCCTCAAAGCTACTTACATGAAACAATCTATCTCAAACAAGTCAAAATGTAGATATTGTAGGCCTACTCACTCACAAGTACATAAATTTTAAATAAAATTGAAGTTTTGTATTTTATTGTGAAGAACCTGTTATTGATATAAAAAGTTAAACAAAGTTTTAAAAGTTTTCTTAAAGATGTTATTTTTCATTCATTTTGACCTAAATATATAACATGAACATGCATTAGGCCTACATGATATTACATTATCAGGCTATTATCTTATTAGCCAGTTTCATTTGTTTGCTTTTTTATTTATGGAAAGTTCTTTTCCATAATCAAAAGAAGGATTTCACTGCACTTCATTCTACTTCTCACATTTACCAAAGTATACTGAACTAAAAATATGTTTGCTTGCAAACCAGGGTAAACTTTATCATGCATAGAATGTGTCCTTGTATGGCCAGGCTCTGACCCTAAATCATTAGCAGTGTCATATGAAGTGCAACTTAAAGGCGCTATCAGTGATTTGCTAAATCAGAAAATCGAAAAAATCATCAAAAATCAGATTTTTGCATGTCTGTAACAAGTATAGGTATCCTAACATACCCTGCAAAAGATACGACCAAAAGCAACCTAACATGGACAAAATCAGATGTTTTAGTCATTAGTGTCCGTTCGGACACTTACTGTTACACGTAATTGAATGGAGATTCGTATCATTGAAAACTGCCGTTTTCTTCGTTTTCAGTCAATTCTTCAGTTGGAAAAGGTAACATATGAGAATTCTACAGGCTTATTCTT